>LGRX02007225.1:0-49749 GCA_001247695.2 Cymbomonas tetramitiformis | reverse complement strand
GCGAGATGGGCGCAAACTCGGCCGCGTGGCACTCTGCGAGATGGGCGCAAACTCGGCCACGTGGCACTCCGCGAGATGGGCGCAAACTCGGCCACGTGGCACTCCGCGAGATGGGCGCAAACTCGGCCACGTGGCACTCCGCGAGATGGGCGCAAACTCGGCCACGTGGCGGGGGTGTGGAACGGCTCCCTTGGTACGTGCCAATGGATGGGGCTCGATGCACATCCAGGGGGTGCAAGCCCAGCAGAGTCCATTGCAGATGACGAATGCGGAGACTGACAGTGCTGCGCATGGTGTGTTCAGCTGCTGCGATGTCCATGCCCCAGTTTGCCGTCGTGGCCACCTGACAGACGCATGCAAGGGAGGCATTGGGTGCATGCAAGCACATCAAAATGTGCAGTAAGCGCACACATCCCATGTCCATTTCACGTTCAAATCCCCTATTCTTTATCTGCATGTCAGGGGGGGGGCGGAGGTATCAAGGCAAAACTGAATGTGTCAATCCTTCATCCGCATCCGTGCGGGCGTCAGTAGGGCGTGGGCGGTTGCACCTCTGTCACACAAATGCCACGCGTCGTGCGGCGCATGCCCATGATACTTGCAAGGCTCGAGCATCCCTCAGCCTCCTTGCGTTGCCATCATCGTCATTGCCATCATCGTTATCCTTGCCATCATTGTCCGCATTGTCATCATCGTCATCATTGCCATCATTGTCGTCAGTGTGTAGGTGCGGGTCTCTGAGAGGCTTGGTGCAGGTGCGGGTCTGTGAGAGGCTTGGTGCAGGTGCGGGTCTGTGAGCTTGGTGCGGTCTTGGTCTGTGAGAGGCTTGGTGCAGGCGCGAGCCTGGCGGGAGGCCCCAGTGCAGGCGCGGGCCTGTGAGAGGCTTGGTGCGGCGCGGGCCTGTGAGAGGCTTGGTGCAGGTGCGGGTCTCTAGGGGGCTTGGTGCAGGTGCGGGCCTGTGAGAGGCTTGGTGCAGGCGCGGGCCTGGGCGGCTGAGACGGAGTCTTGTTCGAAAGCATGGCCCTTCTGAAAGCATGGCATCATCCGGCCTGCTGTTAGCTGAAGCTGGGAGAGGCTGGGGTATAGGGGCGTGACAGGCTGTGACTCGAAGCTTCTTGAGTGACTACGAGGGGATATTGCCCGCCGAGGTGATGGACGCCCTCAGCAGTTTGCAATCTCTGCCTGGAATCCCAGGTGTGCCCCGAGATCATTCAAAGAGGGCACTGACCTGGGGCAGCCGACTGTGACACACGGATCGTGAGCCTCTATCTCCTGCAAGGGGCTCCATTTTCCCTGTTCCTTTATGCACCAGGAGTCTCGAGCTTTTGCCAGCTGTCACCTGCCACCCCCCCACTTCCCCCCCCAAAAGCTGCGAGTGACTCATTGCATTCTTTGGGTCGATTGGTGGCAACCGTCATATAGATGTATGGAGGGGACCCGCGTGTATGGAGTTGCGCTCAGAGACCCGCACCTGTATGGAGGGGACCCGCGTGTATGGAGTTGCGCATGTGCTCCTCGGCGACTTACTTCCGGCGGGGGGGGGCACTCAGTGCTGAAAGGCTTGACGCAGACGCTGCAATTAGACGGGGAAAGGCTTGTTACCGAGAATGCTGGCGTACGTCCAGCCGTTGCCCGCCTCCCTCGCTGTTCTCTGGCATCCTTGTCACTGCTCGAAGTGTGCCGGCACCCTCGTCACTGCTCGAAGTGTGCCGGCACCCTCGTCACTGCTCGAAGTGTGCCGGCATCCTCGTCACTGCTCGAAGTGTGCCGGCACCCTCGTCACTGCTCGAAGTGTGCCGGCACCCTCGTCACTGCTCGAAGTGTGCCGGCATCCTCGTCACTGCTCGAAGTGTGCCGGCATCCTCGTCACTGCTCGAAGTGTGCCGGCACCCTCGTCACTGCTCGAAGTGTGCCGGCACCCTCGTCACTGCTCGAAGTGTGCCGGCATTCATCCCCCCTTTCACGCGCAGTTCTGAGATCACTTTGGCAAGGGGGTGGTATTGAAACAGAAGCTGAGTCTCGATAACGTAGGGTCGTGGCGGGTTTCGGCGACTGGCATCTGGAAGGATAGTGGGGATGGCCGCACCGCAGAGGTGAGGCCCGGTTTTTAATTGATATCCGTACGTAGGGCTTGCTCAATACACCGTTTGATATGGTTCTGCCTGATGTAGTAATATCGGAATATGGATTCCTGGCTTGAATATGAACTGATCCAAATGCACAAACCTGGCGCCACGTGGATGTGCCACGTGGACGGTTGCTGCATGGAGGAGTTGCCATGCCGGGTTTTAGGTGGCGCGCAGATTTGAGGCCGGACAGATGCATATCACGGCAGCCCCACAGGCTATCAACGGAGACTTTCTATTGGTCAGGGCTTCCACATCTGCGCAAACTCCTATATCAACGGAGACTTCCTATCGGAAGCACGGATGTTTGCAGCGTCCATCCGCAGTTATAGCAATGCGGTTTTGCGGGTTTGTTGGGACGGCGTAGTGCTCCCGCTTCGGAACCGAGATCCACTGCCCGTAGATTATTGGAACGGAGCGAGTTTGAGAAGAGAAGCTACGACAGTGTGTCAAGATTACTGCCGAGTTCTGAGGGGAAATAGCCTGGGCATGGGCGGGGTGCTGGGGGGTGTGGCACTTCAGGTTGAATTTGATTCGCTTGCCGTCCAGCCAGTACGCCTCCTCTCTGCCCTCGATACTTGTCGATGTCTTTGTTAGTGCGGTGATGGCGTCCGATTGGCGGCTCAGGAGAAGATGCAGCTCAGAGTGAGGAGTGCGCGCCTCTGGAGGTCGCACCGAGCACCTGCCTCGCTGCTGCATAGCCGCGGCCCAGAGCATGAACCCAGCGCGTGCAGGGGCAGCGGTAAAAGGCATCAAGGGAGGGGAGGAGGGAGACTCTCGCCCACCTAACCTAGCACAAAGATCAAAGATCAAAACCAGAGGATCAGATATCAAAACAGGGAGAGAGGGAAGAGAGAGATCAGGATCAAGCAGGGTGAGGAGTTAAGGGCAAGAAGGAAGGCAAGGAGACAAGGAACAAGGGAACGGCGGCGACCCTAAGCCCAAAGCCGGTTGGGGAAGTCGATTCTGACTCTCGACACTGCACCGTGCGTCCCCGTGAATAGTGTGCTGGGATCGGAGGCTCCAGCAGGGGTGCTCGGACCTAGACGAGTGAAAGCCACAAAGAATTACAGGGGAAACCAAGGCACGGTGCACGTGATCACCAAGGTTTCCCAACTCGCACTAGGCTCCCCGGACATAACGCCAAGCTCTAAACTGACCGACGATGACGGATCAAGCAGGAAACCTGACGGACCAAGCAGGGAGAGTAGGGCAAAGAGAATCAGGCAGGGAGAATTGAGGGGAAGAAGGAGTGCATGCTGCCCGGGCCCCATGGCACTGTGGGCTGTGACTCTCAGTGCTCTATATGCCGGTTCGTATGCCTAGGGTGCATGCAGTCTCAGTGTGTGTGAGAGGGCAAAAGGGAGTGAAGAGCGTACCGTTCAAGTTGGGAGCAGGCACGAAGCAAACAGGCAGGAGCACGAGCGAGGCGCGTCGGAGCGTCGGAGTGCGAGGGCGCGGCGTCGAGGTGGAACGGAAGCAACAATAAGAACGATTCAATACAACGATACAACGGAAGAACAATAAATAGTGTCGTACCGGGAGTCCGTAGTGGCGGGGGCTAGGAGCCACCCGTAACTGAAGCCCACCCCCCCGTGATTAAAAAGGAAAGAAAACCAAGGGAAAAAGGAAGAGGAGAAAAAGAATCAAAGGGGGGTGGGCGAGAGGGGAATACAGATGGAGATTTTTGGCATGGACTCGGCTCAACTCCCAGAGTTCCGGCTTCCCATCCCCGACGCCCTTCAGCAAGAGGCCAAGTGGTGAGCGCCTGCAGGCCATCACACAAGCGGCACAGGCGCGCGGAGCAGCGTGCGCCACACAAGCGCGCTGACGGCCGGCCCCTGAGAGGCGCGCCGCCGCTGCGGCCACAGGACAGAGGGTCAGCAGCGCAGCGCAGGTCAGGTCCAGCGCTTCTTATTCGCGGATGGATGTTCGCCTTCAGGCCGCGTGCCGTCAGCGTTGTCCTACATGGCTTGGGAGCCGTAGACGTTGCCGCACCTGCTTGTTTTGCACGACCTGGGAGTCGCGGGGTTGTCGTACCTGCTTTCGTTGCTCTTGGCGGTCCATCATGCGTGCGGCGAGTTCTGGGCCTCCTCGCGCGCCGCATCGTTGAGCTAGGTGCGGGGCCCTGTGTATCGCGCATGCCAGCTCATCGCAGCTAACTGTAGCGCTTGCGTTCGTGTAGCCGTTGATCATGATGCAAAGTCGTGCCTAGGGTAATCAGTGCCTCGCTGACCATAAAGAACCTGACTCCTCGAAGATGTGTTCCACATTCGATCGCACATCATTGGGTGGCCGGAGGCGCGATGCGGGTCCAGGCCAGTGGATTGAGCGTCTCATAGCTAGCATCTGCTTGTGAAGAACGTTCATACCGCTTGTCGGCACTGGTTTAGGTGGTTAGCAAGGCGCATCCGCATGTCGCATCGGAGCTCGCCAAGACAGATGCGCTCGATCGGAGGGTTGAGAAGGCAGCTTGGTGAAGGGGTCAGAGAGGCCCTAAAGGTGCACGGATGCTGCAGCCCAAAAAGTACAACCACTTTGCGATCGGTCCGAAGTTCGGATTGAGAGTGAAGAAGAGTGAAGAAGAAAAGAGAGAATGAAGTTCGGATGGAGAGGATGGCAACTGTGGGCACCACCGTGCTCCCGTGAGGCTGAAGGAGGTGCGGGCCTCAGGGAGACCACCTACATCGACGACAACCTACGCATCAATCGCGGAAAGGCCAATAAGGTTTTTATTTTCAGGTCAGTCTGCCTCTAGATGGCCTCCTGGCAGAGAAGCAACAGCCACACATGCCGAACTCTCCTGGCAGAGAAGCAACAGCCACACATGCGAACTCTCCTGGCAGAGAAGTCCTGGCAGAACGTCGTGAGCGATGCGTTTGCTACATGAATCTCGTGATTGCACGTGTCGCATGTCAACGTCGTGAGCGATGCGTTTGGTACATGAATCTGCCCAAGTGCTCAAGTGCTCAAGTGCCCAAGCTGCCCAAGTGCAAGGTGTGGGCTGGTTGGGATTTTTGAGATAACTCAGGAGGTCGGGCAGCATGCCCGAGGCTATCAAGTCATCCGCAGCGCAGCTTCAAAGTGGTAGCAGTACCACACCGCTGACGTGGACACCTGAGGCAAAAGCAGATTTGGACAGGTGGCGGCCGCTCCTATGGCAAATTGTCCCCGCTACTCAACTGACTCCTGTCTGACACGTCGCTGCCTTGGTTCCCATGAATTACTGCCGTGCATGACGGTTCGTTCCTTCAATACGAAGATGACAGAGGTTCGGGTGTACAGGGCGCCCTTTTTCGTCAAGGATGCCGCAAAGAAGAAAGCTGAGGTAAAGCGGTAGACTTCACTTTTCACCGACATGCAATGTGAGCGAGTCTCTGCTTGATGGCCTGTGCCCGCCTCCTCTGGGGGATGAGGAAGCTTCTGTTTGCGGAATCGAGGATGCCCTCCTCCCAAAAGGCACTCGGAGTGATGCAGCGAGCCCTGCACCGCCACAAGTGCCTGCCTGGAGCAGGCCATCCTCGATTCTGCCAACAAAAATTATCTCCCAGAGGAGGCTGGCGCGGGGCATCTAGGGCGAGTCATCCGGCACTAGATTGACGAGACCGCTGCGGACTTGGAACTTGGCTGCTGAAGAGCATATAGTTTACACCGGCACGTTTGTGCGAAGTGCAGCGATGACTCGCATATAGCTTAGAAAAGGTTTGACTGTTTGATCTCCTGTCACAGGACTATGCTCGCTCAAAAGGCCTAGCCGAGATTGATATGGACGTGGTAAAGGCTTCGAAATGATCATTCATCCGGACGAATCGCCCAGCTGGCTGCGGAGACTTTGATAGGCCGTATATCGAAGTGATGCTGATAACCGTGGGAGAGCTTGTATTGGCTTAGCTACAGAGGGATAGTGCAACATAATGTAACATTATTGATTTTGCTATAGCTGATGCTACAACTTGAGTAGGGCCGGCAACATTCATTACCGCACGCACAAACACACAGGCGCTCAGGTGGCCCAGTCACTTTGCTCTGAATGGTAGGAACAGTATATTTCGCCACCTAGGGCACGAAGCAGTGAATGCCAGGGCCAGGCTGCTATGGCCCCTGGCGTACCATGCATCGACAGGGTCAGTGCACTGCGCCCACCTGCAGATGGTTCAGTGAACGAATGCCTGGGCGTGAATGGGTGGTGCGCTGCGGCTCGTGGGCACGAGGCAGTGAACGGCAAGGGGCACAAGTGCGGTGTGAGCCCTGACTTAAGATGCGCTGAACGCGAGTGGCAGAGGTTCCTGATCACCTGAGCCCATCCCATATGACATCACGTCGCCACAAGAGTCAAATACTGCATGATGTTAACCGGCCTGGATTCTTGCACAGCGTCTCCCGCGCTGCGCCGTCGCACCGTCAACCCACCCCGCGTCAGCCGGCTCTGCCAAATGCACAGCGCACGGCCCACAGTGCACATCCTACCGTGAGCTTGGCAAGTTGGCATCGGGCACACCGTCAGCCGGCCTCGGCTATTGCACGCCCACCCCGCGCCGTCGTACCGTCTGCGGCACACCTATCCCATGAGAACGTTGCCTTGCTGTATATACGAAACCCTTCGAAACATATATGCCGATGAGACCGACAGCATACGAATCCAGGCTAAACATGCCGCGGTCACTTGCAATCACCAATGTCTTCAAATGTACCTCATCAAAAATTTCGGCCGCGGGTTGATCTGCTGTAAGTGTAAGAAAGCCTCGGCGTGTGAAATCGAATCGCCTTGAGATAAACTATAGTTCGAAAAGAAAAGATGAAAGCACAACCACGCACATTTCCATGTCAGGGTCAAATTCAAACCCGAAGCGTGCCAACGGCTAACGTACATCCTGCGCCTAATTGAAACGGGCAGTTTCACAAGGGCAGACATATGTTACTGGATGGAGTTGTGCTGAGTAACGAAGCAAGTCGCAAGCAAGCTGAAAAGCGACTTATCCGTATGCACACCGTCAACGAACAGGGGCACCAGTCCTAAGACGTGCGCGGAGCACCACCGTGTAGCAGCGAAAATAATAATGCTGGATATTATTGGAGAGAACTGTATGTCCGGTTTGTCGCAGCCGTGCGTCGACCACATTCCACATACAGCAAACCGGTATTTGAATTTGAAATTCTGAAGATAATTAGTAACACGAGGCCATAATTGTTATTTGTTGTTAGTTAATCACTCGCCGTGTTCCGCGCTGTTTGGCAGGCGTATACAAAAACCCGCCTTTCGGTTCCTGCACCTGCCGTGCGCCTACTACTGCGCGGGGCACGACATCCGATTGTACGGCAGTCGAGTGATCCAGCGCGGGTCAAGGCGAGGCGCTTCGCAAAACAGTCGTGTTGCATGAAGCTCATTCACATTTCTTTCAATTGAACGCAGTGCTATTTCAATGGCATGCCAATATCAATGCCATGTTAAGATTCTATGCCAATTTTCGATGTAAACAATATCGTTATCGCGTTGAAAGTCTAATGTGTGTGTGTGTCAGATTTATGACGGGCGGACAGAAACGTTCGCTGAAGTTGAGGAGCTCCCGGTTTCGTCGGATGCAAAAAACTGGCGGGCAGCTTCATCCGTGCTACAGTACACGCGCGCGCACGCATATATTAAGTTGTACAGTATAGCCCTCAGAGACATTGTTATTTGAAAGGGATTCGCCTCATGTGTTCACAAATTTCCTGTTGCAAGGTTGTATGGCAGCGATACTCAGGAGAGTTGGAAATCATCCTGAATCATATAGTTTATTCCCAGAGTACCAAGTAGATTCACCTTACCAAATAAGTTTTGGACTAATTTCCCAGTTTTTGGGAGATCCTTTTTATCCCAGAATTGCCTGCCCGAGACACGCGCGGATCGGACGATTTTTGCATTTCCTGGATCGGTGGTCAGATCAGTGTCAGCTATCGATGTACTGATTTGCTAAACGGCATCGATAGGATGCTAATGGTGAAATTCAAGATATCGATATGATATTGTAGTATTCACTTTGGCTTACCACCACGCATTGTGCATATCGTGCCAAGCAACAGAGGCATCCGATTGGCAAATCAGACCGTGATAATCACGATATTATATACTACGAACTGCATCGTCATGTACCTTCCTTTATATCTATACGACGAGACCTTTTCCAAGAACAGGCATGTGTTTCACTTTTTCTTTGTTCTCTTTTGAATTTGTTGCTCGTGCTTTGCCGAGAATGTGGTGACCGCAAAAATAAACCACCGCCAGCGGTACCATCATTACAAATGCCGAGGTTAGCACCGTCATACAAATTGCAATTGCATTTTCGTTGTCGTCATTGACCAGTCCAGCCAACACCATCCATAAATACAAAGTGTAGATCAACGAAATGTAGGGAAATCCGAGCTTCACCCGGAGGCTGAACTGATTTCTGTTTGGTTGGAATGCATGGGGGCAACCCACAAGACATAACAGTGTAGTCCACCACACTTGCCAACCGATATCATCCACGAAAACTAGGATAGCAACGTGGATAAGCTTCCGGAGCATTTCAAAGATCTCGAGGAGCCCTGCAAAATTTGAAAACATTATATCACTGATGCTGCAATCAGTCAGTTCGGAACTTCGTATGGCGGCCGCAAAAATCACAGGCAATGTACGAAAAGCAAACATCTTGATGAAGTAGCATACACAGACGGAAGTCTACTCACAGTATACAGGGTGGTAGGAGGCAAACAAAAATCCAATGTAAAGAATCGCCTCTCTCTCCCTCTTTTGCAATGGCAGGAGCTCCGCAGCCTTTGCACCGTCATGCAGCGTCCACTCGGGCTTGAAGTACGGGTTTTTTTGCAGCTTTGGAGAATCCTTGTCCCAGTTGATCAACATATCGAGCTTTTCAGATAACGCGGCACTCCCCTCAGATGTCGATGTGTCCAGTTGTGCATCAAGCATGGCGGCAGTTGGTCGCTCATTGATTGGCGTGATATTATTGGCAGCATCATATGACACCACTATCCCACATTCGCCACCAGCGACGACCATACTTTCCGCACCAATTTCATTTTGTATTGGCTTGATTCTCTCATCTGCTTGAACGTGGCTTGCTTCCGCTCCAAAATGGTCTTGTATCACCTTCATCCGCTCAGAGTACGCCACAGCACTGCCCTCACCCATGAAATGTTTGTACACACTGTTGATCAAAGATGGATGCAAGTTCTTGCATGCTCGGCTCCTCTCGGTGGACTCCAGCAGAGGCTGCGCTGCGTGCGAAGTAGAGCAGCAGGTTTGAGGCCTGCGCATTGCGCTGCTTTTCCCTTACAATCGCGGGGATCTCGAATCGCACCATCGAGTAGAGGTAGAATAAGGGGACACCAAGGATGAAGCCAGCAAGGCCCACCGCCGAGCCCCACAAGAGAACCAAGTTATGGTCTGCTGTATAGCACTGCACGCTGTAGTCGTGCAAAAGATAGCGCACCTCATAAATGGTCCTGAGGAAGGCCCCCCAAATCCACACACACCATACGGCCCTCAGCACACAGCGCATCAGGACCTGATAAGCCCATCAGCCAGGGAGCGCCTTTCCATTACAAACCGCTGTGAATCGAGTGCCGTCGAGTGCATATTCAGCTAAGGCACCCTACCGTCTGACACATTTCGCGTAGTGTGTGTGTGATGTGTTCGTAGTGTGTACCGCGTAGTGTGTGCGGGATTTCCGTCACGTACTGCGTCACGACGAAGCACTGGAGCGAGGAATGACACGAGATCTCACAAGTACAAAGAGGGAGCTTCTATACAACGGGATTCCAACTAAGTGCAAACGATTTGGGTCCGTCGTGGTCGGCAAGGATACCTATCGGACCATGAAAGTGGACAACAAAAAGAAGACTTGCCAAAGTTGGTTTCGCTCGTTCTTTCAAATGGAGGTCGATGGGGTTTCTATTATACCACGGAGAGGTGCGCTCCATTGAAGTATTTGTTCATGCAAGTATGATAATGCTCGGTAGCGAGGGCCGTTGTGTGCGCTTGGCGCGTCATCATCAGATGCCAAACCATTAGAAATTATGTGTGCACAACGCGTCACTAACACAATCATATTCCTTTGGCGTGTTGTGTGCGTGACGCGTCACCATCAATTGAACACCCTTTCATTCAGTGAATGATCATGGCACATCTCTTGCCGGAATGACAGGATGGGACAAGTCGTTGCCGTTTACGAGATTGACGTTGCTGGGGACACGAGTATCCACATGAAGACACGGTGGCTTCGTTTGGACACTGAAGGAAACGGCGGTGATATTCGACCGTGAGGTTGACTTCTTTGATGTTGTGATTGACTCATATGAAAATACGTAGGCGTGCGAGAGAGTAGGTTTGTGAGTATTAGAGCTTTGCTCGTAACTTGTAAATAAAGTTGTAAATAAAGTTGTAAATACATAATGTAAGTGAATAACAGAAGCGCACACAAACATCCGACACCATGCGTGACGTATGAGTGGCGCGAGTGGTTGGAGCACACGCATCTATGTGTGCGCGTGCTCTGTGCGTGACGCGTCACGTACACAGTAAATTAACGTGCTTCTTACGTGTAAGCTATAGATCATATCAAAATTGCATGTGCGTGACGCGTCACGCACACAAACATCCGACACCGTGCGTGACGTATGAGTGGCGCGAGTGGTTCGCGCACACGCATATATGTGTGTGCGTGCTCTGTGCGTGACGCGTCACGCGCGTCACGTACACAGTAAATTATCGTGCTACTTTGGTGCCACCCGCCGTTGCCCCACACCGCGTGGGCGTTGGTTGACCTCGTTTTGGCGGCGCTCGTCTTATTCCACAATCGAGAACGCCGCCGCCATCCACCCTCGACAGTTGGAGCCTAGTGTCAGCGGTTGGCCTGCGGGAGTAGTTATCCCCGCAGCACATGCATCGATGCATGGGCATAAGCCCCTAGAGCACGCATCTAGAGACCAACGAAGGCGGAGCCACACTAGTTGGGTTGAGAAAAAAAACCCTGCCGAAATCTGTATACAGTAGGCAGCCCTGACCGGGAGTCCCGGTGCAGGCCCCTATGACAGATTACTAGGCCAACTCTGGACTGCTGACTGATCTATAGGTTCGTGCTGTGACACACGTTGTGTCACAGGTAGGCTAGACTCCGAAACCGTCCGAGACCGTTCCGGGTATATCTAGCTTAGGGTTTATTTATCTAGAGAGTTTATCCACACACAGTTCGGGACTATCTGATATCCAGTGAACTAGGATATTCCAGTAGGTCGTGGCCCCATCCACGCTTTTATTCCACTTGCTTTCTTGGCCATGATTGGCTGAGCGGCCGCTTGAGAAGGTGGTGCGCGCTTGCGCGCTTGGGTGCGACTAGCTAGGCGCTCTCCTGGAACCTTAAGCTCCGGCCCCTCGGTCCGCGCCTCCCGATAGAGTTTGATGTCGACTTTCACCTCGACCTGTTGCAAGCCTAGGATGTGCCCCGCGCGTGGCGCCTGCGCTTCTTTGAGATTCGCCCGCGCGTTCTCGACGTAATTCAAGATCGCGTGCGGAACTTCCCCAGATCCCCCCCGGCGCGCTCCCCCCTGAGTTGAAGGTAAGCAGCCGATCAACGACTCGATTTTCTCTTGGGAGCTCCAGTAGGGGGTGAACTCGGCCTTGAATGCGTCCCAGGTTTGCAATCCCGCCGCAGACACCAAGTGCTTCTGCACCATGCGTTCCTTCTTGAACTGGCTTATCATCAGGCCCCCCTCTTTTACTGACAACTCCTTGTTGATAATCTGGCGCAGATACGTGTCCACCTTGTCGAACTCCGCCTCCCCCGCCAAGCCGCCCAAGTTAATCCAGAACGTCATACCCATGGATTTAGCATTGTGGAGAAACTGAGCTTCTTCCACCAAAATGCCTGCCCCTTTAGACGAGCCCGCTCCGTGGTCCCCGCCTCCTCGTTGCACCTCGTCTTCCATCTGCAAGTAAAAAAAACATTTTTAGCATGTCTTGAAATATAGAAAAGGATGCTTTGGGGGGGTAAACACTGTTTGAAGCAGAAGTAAAAAGTAATTTACCTGTCGGTTGGAGGTGCCCTTTTTGCCAGCTTTCTTGGCGGGTCCCTTAGCGGGCGAAGATGAGGCCTTGCGCTTTTTGGTCTTCGAAGCCAAAGGGTTTTTCATGCCCTTCAGGTCAAACCTTCTGTAAGCCTCCATGATGCTAACGCAGAGGTCCCACGTCTGCGGCCGGAAATTGGCAATTGTCCAGTGCATGAAGTAGTGGTTGATTTGCACGCCGCCGAACACAGAATGCTTGGACATCGCTACTTCCTTCACATGCGTCTCCATCGACTGGTTCAAGTGAGACATTACGTGGTACCAACTTGTGACCCGATCGAGGTGAGCGTTGATGTCATCGTCCAGCGTCTTCACCGTCACCTCTACCTCAGGGAGGGTCTCAGGGTCTCCCTCGCGCTCAGACGTCTCCACATTCTCGATGTACTGGAATCCCTTGGGATATTTCTCGGGATCCGGGACTGAAAATCCATGCTGTGATTCGAACTCCGCCATTTTTTGCACCAGCCCTCCGACCTCGTAATACCCAGGTTGATAAGGGGTACCCCCTTCGGTGTCCTCGGGGACACCGGCGACGAACTCGGAGATCAACGCTTCTCGGTAAACCTTGTACACGACCCCATGCTTTTCGAAAAGGGTCGAACGAAGCCCTTGCATGAACTGAGTGTTGTCTTTGCCTTTCGTCTTCTGGTCGATTTGGTTCTGCATCTCGCCTAAGAACCGAATCATGTCAGGCGTGAGACCGATGTAGATCTTGCTCTCGAAGTACGCGAAGGCTATCTCCAACGGGATTTCCTCGTGACACTCGTCGGTGGCTTGATAACAGTGCTGGTGCCCAAAAACCTTGCCTCTGTATTCTCCCCTGAGAGCTTTTTTCAGGGAGAATTCGGCACGGGTTTTGACATCGTCGATCGCAACAAGACCCGCATTGAAAGGGGCCCACGGGTTCTCCTTCCTGCTGGACTTGATCTCGTTCACCCAGCCCCTCTCTTGATCCCGGCAGGCCTCGTACCCCGTCGCGTGGTACAGGCATTCAATGGGGAGACGAAACACACTCCCTTTCTCCGCCGCCTCGTCGAAATCCATCGGGTTCGGCCACCGGTGCTCCATCTCGATTTGCCTGCACAGCTTTGCTTTCTCCTCATAATCCATCTTTGCTGCATGCTCCACTGTTAGCTTAGCGTGCCACCCATGTGCAGCCACCTCGGCTGCCTTCCTTGCCTCAGATGGGGTGGCCACTTGAGACATATCCACATTAGCGCCCGCTCCAGTAAACGCTCTGGAGCCACCAGGTCCTTGAAGGGCGCGTTCGGCAGCACGCTGCACATCCGTTCTCCTGGCAGCCTGGGACAAGACGAAACTGTTCATTAGCTAATGAACGCCTTCCGCCCCGGTCAGGGCTCAGGGCGCGCGTTTCGAGGCGGAAGGCGTTCATTAGCTAATGAACGCCTTCCGCCCCGGTCAGGGCTCAGGGCGCTCGGTTCGAGGCGGAAGGCGTTCATTAGCTAATATACGCCTTCCGCCCCGGTCCAGGCGCAGGGCGCGCGTTTCGAGGCCGAAAGCGTTCATTAGCTAATGAACGCTTTCCGCCCCGGTCCAGGCGCAGGGCGCGCGTTTCGAGGCCGAAAGCGTCCATTAGCTAATGAACGCTTTCCGCCCCTGTCCAGGCGCAGGGCGCGCGTTTCGAGGCCGAAAGCGTTCATTAGCTAATGAACGCTTTCCGCCCCGGTCCAGGCGCAGGGCGCGCGTTTCGGGGCCGAAAGCGTTCATTAGCTAATGAACACTTTCCGCCCCAGTTTAGGCTCAGGGCGCGCGTTTCGGGGCCGAAAGCGTTCATTAGCTAATGAACGCTTTCCGCCCCGGTCAGGGCTCAGGGCGCGCGTTTCGAGGCCGAAAGCGTTCATTAGCTAATGAACGCTTTCCGCCCCGGTTTAGGCGCAGGGCATGAAAGGGACGTACCGAAGCCTCTACAAATGGTACCTCGCCAGCAAGTCCGAGGTCATCGATCACTGCCGCTGGTCTCCTGCTTTGCCAGAAAGGAGCTGTAATCGACGCTTTCCACGCCTGGTTTACATAGCTCGCTAGATAGAATTCTTTGCTTTTATTTTCTTCTGCTGCCCTAGTTTTCAAACTTTGAAAAGCCAAAAGCCGATTTGTGTGCTTTGGAAGGCTTAAGGTTTCCTCAAAGTTTGCGCTGTCTAATTCGATCACAGTAAGCTTTCTGTTTCTGAATGCGACGAAATACAGAATTGGAGTCTGGTTCTCAATGATACTGTACGCTACGCGTTTCTTAGGAAGGAGGCTACCCCCGACTACTAACAGTCGAAGAGGTAAACTGAGGAAAACTGAAAATTATTTCTTCATCCTTCTCGGCAGCGTCATCAGAGTGAATCACTATTTGCAAACTGTCTGGAGGATCGTCGGCTTCAAGGGTTCTAACAATGCTCCACTTGTTACCAAGATAGAGCTGGAAAATATGTTGATCCCTCAGTGCTTGAAATGTTTCGGCTGTCGCCATTGCGAAATGAGAGAATTGGCTGTCAACTGTGAAAGGGGTGTGTGTGTGAAAGAACTTTGAAAAAGTGATGTAACTTTAGCAGAATATTAAAAGTCATTTCTGGCGGCTAAAAATGACATGTCAAATATCGATGTCAATTTTAATCAAAAATGACATTCGCTGTCGCTTTCTGATTCGGTCTGTTCAGATCAAGGATATGATTTTAAGATATCCTGGTGTCATTTGCGCTGAAATCGAGGATCGATCGATTCAGTAAGATAGAAATTCTTGGTTGACTCGCAAGTCTATATCATTTTTAGAACGTAAAAAACGGCTTCATAAGCTAATGACGGCTAATTTTGACGAAAATATGTTTTCTATTCCTTTCGATGAAGGTTGCGAGATTATCTGCAAACCGTGCCCGGGAATAGTTATTGAAGATTCTATGGAAATAGGGCTGACTTTTTCAATCATGAGCCAATTCCAAGCACAGCCCCAAGCGCGAATACGCAATTGGTTCTTTGGAACGCGCCTTTGACGTGTAGATCGGAAGTTAGCTCTAATTCTTCACGCGTTTCCGGGTCACGCGCTTTGCGCGAAATTGACTTACAAGAGATAAAAGCAGACTTGATACAGAATTTTCAGAGACAAGTTTGGACTTGAGGAATGAAGACCCTCTTGTTTGTTTAAATGGTGAAGTAAACAAGCAGATTGTCGTGCGCAAACCGTACGAATCCGACATACGCAAGAAACAATATACGGGCGTAATTAGTATTAAGCAGCGACGTTTGCAGGCTGACAGTATATCAATGGCAGAAACCATTAAGTGCAATTGCAAGTCGCATTGCTGTCTATCTTTCTCATCGGCAGATATTAAGTCTTTTCGCGAAAACATTTTCAGCATGTCGCAAAAAGATAGGAAGGAATACTTCGTGAAGGACTTGCTAAAAAACAGCTTTCGATCTGAAGATAAATTCGACTTCAGATACTTTTTGGGCAAGAAGCAGGTATGTTTATTTTTGAACTCGTTCATTAGCTAATGAACGGCCTCTGGCCAAAGCTTGACTCGCACATAGACACTTTGGCTGTGGGAACCGTTCATTAGCTAATGAACGGCCTCTGGCCAAAGCGCGACTCACAATCAGACACTTTGGCTGCGGGAACCGTTCATTAGCTAATGAACGGCCTCTGGCCAAAGCGCGACTCACAATTAGACACTTTGGCTGCGGGAACCGTTCATTAGCTAATGAACTGCCTCTGGCCAAAGCGCGACTCACAATTAGACACTTTGGCTGCGGGAACCGTTCATTAGCTAATGAACGGCCTCTGGCCAAAGCGCGACTCACACATAGACACTTTGGCTGCGAGAACCGTTCATTAGCTAATGAACGGCCTCTGGCCAAAGCGCGACTCACACATAGACACTTTGGCTGCGGGAACCGTTCATTAGCTAATGAACGGCCTCTGGCCAAAGCGCGACTCACACATAGACGCTTTGGCTGCGGGAACCGTTCATTAGCTAATGGACGGCCTCTGGCCAAAGCGAAATTTTTCTTGGACCTTGTGATAGATTGTGTAATATTGTCCATCACAGGAATGTGGAATATTGTATGATAAATTTACGAAGTGTACATATTCGCGACATTGGTCGAGTTGGTACGGCGCTAGGCTATGAACCTCGCACTCGTGGGTTCGATTCCCACTGAGGGTCTAGGTTGCGCAGATTTAAGGCGTGGTTGGAGAGTGCTGACGAGCATGCGACGGCCGTCCCGCCTGCAGACGTGCAGTGTTGGGGGTGTCTCCTAAGCGTCTTAGATCCAGCCAACCTATAAAAACCCTTATGCGTTTCCTTGGATAATTTGTTAATAATTTTTGAGTGACGGTGTCTTTTGTTTTGTAACAGGTGTGCTTTAAGTTCTACTATATGGCTTACGGCATCAGCTACGGGTATCTTCACGACTGTCGGACACGCGTGCTCGAGGGCCGACACACGTTTGTTCATGGATTGACGTACGAGGAGGACAACCGCAAGATTTCTCTGAAACGCGAGTCGGTCGTCGCCTGGCTCAAGAAATACGCCGACGAATACGGACAACACCAACCTGACAAAGAACCGATTCATCTTTCGGATGGATTGACCATCGAAGAGCTGTGGGACGAGTACAACGAGGGCTTGCAAGAGAATGAGGAGAGGAAAAAATGCTCTCTTAGTTACTTCTACAAAATATTTGACGAAGATTGCAGGAAGTGGCTCAAGATTCCATCGACGAACCGATTTTCTCAGTGCGATGTTTGCGCGTCCTTCAAGTTATTGAAGGAAGGCTTAACCAAATCTCAAAAAGGTGAATATTCATGAATAGCTTTGTGATGTGTTTATATGCTTATGTAATTTGTTCACTGACCCAAATTTGTGTATCTTGCACAGCGCAATACAACGGGCCTCTCAACAAGCATCATGCAATCGCACGAGCGGAGCGCCAGAAGTTCTACAAACATGGTCGTAAAGCGAATATGACCAAGAGCATTACCATGAACAAAACTTGGCATAAGTATGCCTCGGTGATCATCGATGGCATGACGCAGTGGACCACCCGACTGCCACACTTTCGACGTATCCCTAAACATCTGGACTCTAAGGACTTCCTTGACGTGCACAACATGGGGAGCATGATCGAGATCGTGGGCCGCTTCATGGATTTCAACTACGCCAACTTCAAGGACGATGCGAACTTCCTTGTCAACGTTTTGCACCGGGATATCCTCCGCATTCAAGAGCATCGACGCAACGGGGACGGGGAAAATTCATACCCGATGCCGGAAGTATTGTATGTACAACTTGACAATGTGAGCACCAACAAGAGCAAGTTGATGTTGGCATACGCAGCTTGGCTGGTGCACACGGACGTCTTTCGCAAGGTGAAACTCAACTTTCTGTTGGTGGGACATACGCACGAGAACATTGACCAGATGTTTTCACGCTTCTCCGTGCGTCTACGACGCAAGCAAGCTTGGACGCTCGACGAGATGATAGAGGTCGCACAAAAATGCTTTACGGATGGTGTAATATGCGAGCACACCGAGAAGATCTTCGACTTCAGCTCTTGGTTTGATGGTCACGTCTTCGATTGCCACAATATTATGGCACAGCAGGCTTTCAAGTTCAAGAAGAACGAGCACGGCGAAGTGGGCATGCAGTACAAACAGTATTCCATTTCACCCAAATGGTTACCCGAGACTCCATTGCCAAAGCTTGTTTCTACACACCCTGTCACGGGGCCTGGATACATCAAGCCGATTCCTTTTACCGAAGAAGGCATCGAAAAGCTTGAGCATACCTTACAGGCGTTGAAGGACATTTTGGGCACAATGCTCACGGAGGTGCACGAAAAGTTTTGGCGCGAGGATGTCATCGAGAAACAGCGCCACCTAACTGCTGGTGGAGAATGTCAAGCGCCCGCGATACCCTTCCGGCATCCCGAGAAAATCGCCATCGAGCGCAATGCCACCTTGGTTCGACTGATAGAGGCGCCCGCGTTGGCGATAGAAGCTGCCGGGGCTGCCGCCGTCCCCGCTATACCGGTGCGCATCCAACGCCGAATTGATCGAGCGCCGATAGAAGTGTACAACGGTAAACGGAAACACCAAGGTCGAGCCCAAAAGCGAGCAGAGCAGTACGTGGACAACGCCCAGTGGGAGGTCACCTACGGCCAGATGACAGTCGGCAGCTTTGCCGTGGCTCTCGCGGTGGAATCTGAAAATGACAAGTTCGCGTTCCGCGTACAACTGAAGCGAAGCGAATGGTCGGATCCGTTGTACTTGGTGAAGGTGGAGGCGTGCTATCCGTCAACTCAACAGCTGCTATATCGCTCTTTCCAACCCAAAAAGCACACCGACACCAAGAAGAAGCACCTCGGCAAGCAGCTTGCGAGTCACCCAGGAGCTTTCGCAGCGCCACCGGGGCACCGACCGTCTACCGAGACTTTCGATAAGAATGAAATAGTGCTGGCATGGAATGTGGATGCGAATGACCCGAACGGAGTATACCGAACGAGCAATACGCGCAGATAGCCGTCGCTTTGCTTGCACAACAATCCAAACGCACGCGCAAGGACCTAGGTGACTTGAATGAATCGGATGATTCCGATGAAGACGAAGCTTTTGATAATTGCGTAGCGGTAGCGGTAGCACCTGATGTGGACGCGTAAAGCAAGACGAAAAAAACATGTAAATAATATGTGTATAACGTGTATATAGATTCTGAGTCAAAAGTTCTTTGTATTTTCACTCCTCCTAGATTTCGAAAAAGTGCATTTGACCTCAATTTTGTACCATAAAAACCATTAAATCTAATGCACAACCTGCACTTGCATGTTCTTGACTGTTAAAATGCGGCTTTTTAATCCTATCATGAGGTAAATAAGGCAATATCATTTTCACATGAGAATATCATTTTCATCGAATAGTGTGTTCTCGTGCCGATGACGTGGACACATTTCATGCAACCCCCGGTACGAGCGGACAAGGTTGACTGCCACGACATCACATCTGAAACCAATAAATCACTCAGAGAGAAGGTGCTGACATCAGTATAACACCATTATGCAGATAGTCATGAGGAGTTTAAAGAAGACACAGTCACTCCGATATTGACAACATGGTACACATATTACCATACTCTCTGATTATATATTTGATATCCCACAGCATACGATGATGGTAATAGCAAACCACTTCGCCGCTGGAGGGTAGTGTTGTATTTTATACAGCACATGCATGGGCACTATATGACCCACGCTGATGACGTGGATTCGGGCTGCATCCCAAGAACTGCGATGCACCTTCGGTGCAATGGGCTGCATCCCGAGAACTGCTGTCCAGCTTCATAGAAAGCTTCCACGTCATCACATAGAGGTCGGACCTCTGTTGGATTTAAACGGCGCTTGACAACCGCCCAGCAATACACTTCCTTGAGGGGGGAAGATGATAAGCTAAAAATACAACTAAAAACCAAATAAATAATAAAGACAAATAATAAAACAGGTAAGTTGCATCATCGTTTTTGTTTTGGTAATTATGACTATATACAGTCAAACCATGCAGAACTCCATGAAGTTGACACACATATGTATCGAACATTTCTAAGGTCATCAGCCATGACGTACATATGAGCTTGATTTTGAAGACCTAGACATTTGTATACATCTGGTCTATCATGTATCCAGACTAGAATTGTATATTGATTCGGTGCAAGCACTATAGCCTCTGCCACCGATGATCACTGAAAAAGGGCAATCATTCTTGATATTTCATACATATCATCTGATTGGATCATTAAAGGTGTCAAGACGAGTACTCAATACAAAATGCAGGCTACGGCCTGAGTACACCACCTAGATAGGTCAAAGCCATCGAGCTGACCAATGCAGCATAAATGCTAGCTGCCTTTGAAGGCCACATAATAAGTCTATTGCCCTTATGTCTTGAAATGTATCCGTGTATTGGCATCTCTTTGAGGTAGTCATGCCTTCTGAATAAGTCATACTGGTCATCTTGTCTTCATTGATCATTACATATCTAGAGATCACCAGCTCTTCATCAGACCTTTTAAGGTTGAGTTGTTGTTAGATGTATTGATTTATCGGACACCACATCTCAAAAGTCTATCCATCATAAAAGACAGAGTCCGTTCAATCATGGCTATTCAGCCTTCAACATAGCTAACATAGCTATCCAGCCTATGACCCAACCGTTAGTAAGCAGCCTCTACTCCGTATGGCTAAAGATGGCAAGTAATCTCTTCGGTCATTCTTGGGCATAGTCGGCCAATTCAGGATATTTTATCCCGAAATT
Organism: Cymbomonas tetramitiformis; assembly: GCA_001247695.2. Taxonomy (NCBI): domain Eukaryota; kingdom Viridiplantae; phylum Chlorophyta; class Pyramimonadophyceae; order Pyramimonadales; family Pyramimonadaceae; genus Cymbomonas; species Cymbomonas tetramitiformis. Next base: position 29,217 of record LGRX02007225.1, on the reverse strand, counting down.
ATCCAAGATTGTCAAGCCACTCATGTTTTCCATGTGTCATATGAAAACAGCCAACATACCGCCCTATGACAGGAGTCATCTCCTTCAGCAAGGGGAATGGTTATGCTGTAAAATTGACCAGTCTGATCATCATAAAAGTGACAGATTTGAGAAAATCGATTGAAACTTGTATTGAAAATGACTATTCCTTAAGATAAGGTAAATATTGCACCTAAGGGAATAAAGGTTTCATCGTCTGAAATTATAGGAAAGGAGTTTTTCGTTGACTCTAGTTCCTGAATCCAGAATCACATAGAAAATATGTTCTATCCTGTGCATATAGAAAGTACATTAGATTCAGATTCTGAGCATACAAGTGGACTTGAATGCACTCGGGTTTGTACTGAGTTGCAATTGTCCAAAGTTTTATTCTAACATCATTACTTATTTGTGGAATAGCATACAATGGTATAAACCATCCACATATAGATTGACATCATACTTGTGGTTTCATATCATTTTGGCATATAAGACACGTATGCTTCATTGAGGAATGATGACTCTGTGAAAGCTCATTCTGGAATGTTTAGAAATTTGTCGCCTCGTCCATTAGGCCACGAAGTCTTGGGAAAAGCCATGGCGGAACTCGAACCCGCAATCTGCAGATGGTTTCCAAGCGCAGTTCATTCTCATTCTGGAAAGTTACAGAAACTTTAAATTAGTGGCAAATAGTCATCAACAAGTCACAATTATGTCGGCATTGAAATGACACATTCATCATTCATACTTCTTTACCATGACAAGTCTCTGAATAATGTATGCCCAAAAATAAAATGGGCACCATTGAGATAAGTGATCATGTACTGAAGAAGATTCACATATCACTAGGCGATGCCATGTTCTAATACTGACATATAATATCATCACAATGAAATGACATACCAGCCATTCATTAAGTTGTTGTCATTATAGACACTTCTTGATTGACTCTCTATTAGCTTCGATACCAAAGTTAACTTCGGTACCATCACTGATTTCGTTGTCTATTGTCTAAGTTGGGCACATTATTGTCTAAGTTGGGCACACTATTGTCTAAATTGGGCACACTATAGTGACCCTGAACTGACAATGTATGTGGGCTGCAACCCAAAAACTGCATATTGAATCATAGTGAATTGACATTGGCATTTGACATCATCAGGCATTAGCCACATTCAAAAGCGTCAGGCATGTTGCCGGTACGACGTTGAGAGCATCGGTGTTCATATTGACATTGTTACCTCGAAAGCACTTGATTCGATGAGTAATCTCAGTCTGATTTTCTATCAAACCATTTTTCACATAACATAATAATTGAATGGCATCCTCCATCACCATCTGATTGGTTTGATGCACCTCTTTTTAAAAGGGGGAGGAAGGAGTATAGATTCATTCATTCTTCATTCAGCTGCCACAAATTGATTTACATCATTTTGATTTTACATCATTTTGATTTTGCTTGGAAGATTAAAAATCTTATGAAAAGTTCCAGCATCTGTGTATAGCAGTCATAAAGTTTGAAGACACGGTACATCATGCCGATTAAAGCATCAAATGAAGTCTTTATTTGACTTACTGACATATGAAGTTCATTATGAAGAAATCATAGATGCATATTTCTCTGGCTCTATCATATTATATGAAGGGCACTGACTGAGAATGATGTTTTTTTTTAATGTGAATAAGCTATATTGTAAGCTTACGACCATTACTTTGACATCAACAGCCTGAGATGCTGATTGTTGAATTTCAAGAGTTGAAGGATTCGTTGAATCAGCCTAGATAACATGTGTTTTGATTGATGAATTGTTGATCCATGGTTTTCCCCCAAATCTAAGATAAGCTGGCGCACAAGTTGTTGCCAGTGTCTGAAGGGAAACATCAAAGCCAAAGGATTACCATTTGTGCCATTCAGGCATCGAATTCCATAACAGCAGAGCCGACTGAGATCCGCCACTCTAGCTATTTGCCCGTCATTCCTTCCAGGTTCATGACAAGAGACAATTCATCAAAGTCATACACCAATGCATAAGTCACATGCATGGTTGCACAGTTTGTATCCGAATGCAACCCCATCGAGGTTAAGCATCTAGACAGCAACTCTGGCCAACAAAAAGCCTTCCTGTCTTCGGATATCTTGAGCATTTTTCATTTCCAGCTCCATTGTGGTCAAGGAAGCATCATGCCTGTGCCTCGCTGGGACGCTGATCCTCAAAGCCGCACACTTGAAGCGAGCCTTACGAGACAATGACCTTTGGCCTGTGGGGCGTCAACCCCTTATCAAATCCTGAACACTTGTTAACACCTGGATAAGTTTATCATGATGCAACTTAAGTGGGATTATAAGTTCCACATAATCATATTGTCTACGTATGCTGAAGGCATAACTGACGCATATGGTCACGATAGGTCGCAGCTTCTATAACATTGTGGCTTCTGATTCAAAAGCTGATAGCCGATGACTTTTGCCAATAATTGCCGACCGAATAACAATCAGGGCTGCATCCCAAGAACTGCAGGGCTGCATCCCAAAAACTGCAGGGCTGCATCCCAAGAACTGCGGGGTTACATCCCTAACATTTTTACCCTGCATCAAATTGATATGACAGGAGCGGGAATTGATCCTTCCTTGCTGAGGTGTAGTGAGCCTTGTACAAATCATACCCTTACACAGATACGCACATATGCGGGTACCAATATCTGTGAAAAACTGCTAAGCTACCTTTGCCAGACCATGGTTTGTCATTCGGATCTATGGCCAGTAATCCGCGCTACCGGATACTGAGGTGGACGGAGTTGTGATCCTGAGTTATACTTGACACACATAACTAAAACGAATTTCACATTAGTACGTTGTCGAATCCACTCTATGAAATGTTCGTCAAAGCGCGCGTACCGGACCAAATATTGAGGAGTTGAGCAGACCGGGTGCAGGATTATAAATCCAATCTCGTTAAGCAGGGCCACTCCGTTACTTTGCATTAAAACAAGCCCCAAAAATCGGGCTCCCCATGCCGCCTGTGAACCTCCGTAGTAGCTTCAGGAGGGGAGGAAGGGTTGGGTGCACTATATAAGATGCAATTCTATGCACTATATAAGGCCGAGAATCGTTCGTTAAAACGTCGATCATCGTTCGCAAAGGCGTCGACGGCAAGCGCAAATATATATCCGTAACGTAAACCTCGGATACCTTGAAACGTCACTCTGAAATACGATACGCAATTCATGGATACCTTGAAACGTCACTCTGAAATACGATACGCAATTCATGGGGGCTACATCCTAAGAACTGTAAGGCTAAATGCCTAAGGTGAGGGTTTAAAGTGGACTCAGTTTCCCCCAATATCCTAAAACACCTTGAGGGACGCCTCATCGGTGTAAGAAGACTGGTACCGGCACAACAACAAAGACATCAAAGACATATACAAAGGTATGCCCGTTGTGAGGTCACAACTCTCTTAAGAGGGGAGATCTGTCAGGGTTATGACCGATGACATATGTGTCATACCTGTCATACGTGTCATACCTGTCATACATGGCATACCATGTCATGTCATGTCATATATTATAATGACAGACAGTCGTCAGTACGGTCGACTATGACATGTACAGTCATACTCTGTCATCCACTCACCTTGAGTGACTCATGGGAACAGTGACTTTAGCCCCCCCACTGTAAGGGGGTGGCAGTCCTGTCCGCCTGTGTCACCCCTCGACCCGCGGTGCCGTCTTGCCTGGCACGGTCCTGCTCAGATCAGGGAATAAAACACCTCCCGTATATTATTCAACTATCTTCGCACTGTGAAACCCGAAGCGCCTGCTTGACAGCTTTGTTCCAGGTTTCTGTGATATATATATAATATCTATGTCTTTGAAGACAATTACTGTCTTTGAAGACATGTCATACTGTCTTTGAAGACAGTATGACATGTCTTTGAAGACATGTCATACGGTCTTTGGAAATCCGATCGAGATTTTTCATTCATTCCTGGAAAGAAACGTTGCGTGTGCCCGGAGGCACAGCGTGAGCCGATATGCCTATGCGTCCGTATGTGTGTCATCGGGGGTAATCTGGGATTGGCACGATGACAGTGAAATTGGGCTTGAAATCACGATGAGAATGAATACCAGATGTCCGGGGTATGACAGTATGACACTATGACACTATGACACTATAGTAGTATGACAGTACTGTGGGGGGTGTCATCGTGGCACTCAGTCAGACCCTCGAAGAATGGTCGGATTCGCATCGGGGTTGAAAAGACAATGAATTCGAATATCAGATATCAAGGTTATGACAGTATGACAGTATGACGCTATGACAGTATGACAGTATGACAGTACAGTAGTATGACAGTACTGTGGGGCAGTCATCGTGTCAGTCTGTCGGCATAACATCTGAATCGAGAATGACGAATCGGAATTAGAAATGAGATCGGATCGGGAATTGAACGTTGAGCCGAAGTGTGACATCGGCTGTCGAGTGGTTGACCCTGCAACCTGAGTGACGAGTGAATAAGTGGAGCACTTGAGAAGTGTTTAGCCTTCAGAACTCGGAACCGAATTATCGTTTGTACCTCAATCTGGCCCTGATCCAGTATATTATAAAAATCCGAATTGTGTACCTTTGCACGTTCAATCAAAAACATATCTCCGAGCATCTGTCGTAGTGCCCACGGGCACATTTGGTATCAGTGTGCTGCGAATTCGCCCCCGCGCAACTCGCCCACGGACCTATTGGAACTTTCGTTGTAATACAGGGGGGGAGCTGTACTTCCGGCTATACGTGCGCAATTTTTGCCTCTGTAAGTACATTTTTTTTCGTATACAACGGCCGTATTCTCTGGGAAATATCTTCAAAACGTCATATTTCAGCTCCTTAACACTGGGGGCTCGCCGCGTGGTCAGAAGTCAGCAACTCCGATTGGTACCGGAGCATGAGCGTGGTGGCCGCACAACCATCCACACCCCTGCCCTTCCATACACCTCTTCCACTCCCCGCTCCACCATCAGCCCCTGCATTACCGCCCACTTCGACTGCAGTCCCCACAAATCCCGCGCCTGCGCTCCCGCCCGCGCATGCCCCGGGACCACCACCACCAGCCCGTTTCCCCCACTCCGCCGCCGCAAACCCCGTCCACTCTGCCGCCGCTGCGAACCCCGTGCTCTCTCCCAGCGCCACTCCCTTTGTACCAGGCATCGTCCGACTGCCGCAGGGCACTAATCTGCGAGCATCCTCGGACGAGGTCCGCCTGGAGCACGAAACCAAGGAGATGGTGCTGAAGCTGATCAAGAGTGTGACCAGGTTCCCCCGCTCCGCGTCCGACACTAAATCGGCCGACAAGGATAGCCTCCTGACGCAGTTGGAGCACTACTCCAACATGGTGCGGAAGATATTCCAAGAGGCCATCGTGATCGAGGCACTGACCACTCCCAGCTGTACGCCGTCTGTATCAGCGTACCAGGCGAGTGTGTCAAGCCTTCTTTGGAGCTTCAAGGAGCACACACTTCAAGACCAGCAGAGGAAGTTCTTGGAGCGCGCGGCGGGGACCTTCGGGTCCGACCAGGCCTGGCACCGGCGCTACGGGGAGCTGGACGTGTTCTTCAGCGATCTGGCGGTGTGCTCCCTAACGCAGGCCTACCTGGAGAACGCACATGGTGAGGCCATTGCCCTGAAGCAGGCGACGAGCGAGACCGCGGCGGAGTATTTCTCGCGGTTGGAGACCCGCATGGCCTCCGTCAACTTCCTGGCCGGCAGAGTCCCCAATTGCGTGGAGATGTCCAATCTGTCGATGCTCTCCACGTACCGCCGAGGGTTAAAATATGCACCCAAGGTGATGCGGCGCCTGAGAGCCATCCACTTGGATGTCTCCAAACCAGAAGAGTGGGAGAGGAAGGCCGTCGCTGACGATATCCCAGGCACCCACAACGCCTTGTTGAAGATTCGGGAAGTCGCTGAGGAGGTGGAGAGTGACATTGACACGGAGGCGGCTCAGAGGCGCTCTCAAGACCGTCCTCCCCGTACTGTTTCCTTCGCCAACCCATCACCTCGCACCCCCTTCTTCAGGCGTACCCCCTCTTCGAACCGCCCAGCTCTTGCCATGCTGGAGAATGGGCCTGCCACCACCGTTGCCGCGGCAGTGACCCCATTGCCACCACCACCTGGCCTCTCCCGCCCCGACGCTCCGAAAGTTCGCCGGTGCTTCGCCTGCGGCTCCGCGGAGCACATCGTCCGTAACTGCACGGACGAGGCTAAGCTCAAGGAGTGGAGGGCCAATGCACCCGCTCGATTGGCAAATTCCCCTGGGTTTGTAGCCGCCGTCGTCTGGGCCATCGAGCAGCAGGAGGACATCTCCTCGGTGGATGGCGTCCCAGAGGAGTTCTCCGAGGAGGTCTTGGCACTTGCTACCTGTGAGGACGAGCAGAGCTACCAGACCCTGACGGTCCTCGCGGGTATCGAGCTTGTGGAGGGTGACGGCCTTCCTCCGGTGGAGAGCGATGAATGACTGGCCGGCGACCAGCCCCAGACCCTGCCCTTCGAGGAAGTGAGGTCATGTCCTGATGATCAGACCCTCTCCGCCCTGGAGAAGCGGTCAGAGCCAGTGGAACCCCGACGCGCACGAGGACGCAGAGACCCTTGGGGCCACCGTCCCCATCCCAAGAGCGTGGCCTTCACCTCTGGGACCCGCTTGCGACGCACCTACCGCTCAGCTGGTGCCCCATCGCTGCCGAGGGATGACCTGACCAGCCACCCTCTTGCAGAAAGTCCCCCCTTCGATGAGCCGTCACTACCTCATGATGACGGTCCTGCTTATACACAGGCAAGGATCGAGGGCCGGAGGGGGCGGCGAGTCCCCCGGCACAGACCCCCCATTATGGGCAGCAACCGCGGAGAGCCCCGCGATCTTCGCCCCCGACCGCGTGTTGTCCTACCACTGTCCAACTATCAGTCCAACCTCGCAGACCCGCAGAAGAGGCTAACTGCGTGGCACTGGAAGAGAGATCTGTATTCTCTCCCCCTCGAAGTCGCCATGCAAAAGGTTCGCAGAGCTCTGCGCAAATCCCCGGAGGCTGCCAAGGACCTGGTGGATAAGATGTGGGAGCGCACTCGTAGCCGCATACGCTCTGGGAGTCGATCGCCGAAGGAGCACGTGAACCGCGCCAACCAGCTGGCGGAGAGGGTACGCATTGCCCGTGAACCTCAAGATCGCAGAGAGGGCCATCAGCGCATCGCACTGTGGCACCTCCTCTCACACGACGGTCACCAGCAGGTCCTCGAGTCCCCTAGCGCCAGCCCCTCCGACCTCTACGCAGCTTGGAGAGAGCTGTCGCCCGCCGAGCAGCTGGAGGCGATCGCCACTTCGAGTCCAGATTCCTTCCCCGGTAGCAGGCTGTGGGAAAAGGAGGGTGCACGAAGAGCAGCAGCGAGATCCTCGACCTCTCTCTGCACCCTGGACACCGAAGTGGGCACGATACCCGGGACAGCGGGAGACGTGGGCTTACCCGGCGCCTGGTGCAGTCTACACGCAGTGCACCAGTACAAGATGAGGAAGCTGGGTCCCAGCCCCTTGGGAGCATCCCCTCCATCATCCTCACTGGTCGAGCCCACGACAGAGACGACATCCTCGCACCATGACAACGCGCCGGCTACCCCGGGAGGAAACCTTGAAGGTCCATCTGACTGCGTAGTGACAGAGGAGACCTCCACACCCAGCTCGCTTTGCCTCACCCAACAGATGACCACCGTCAGCACGCATGAAGCAGATGAAGCGCCGCCCCGTCTCGACAGCCACCCCATCGCTGAAGACCCTGAGGTGATGGAAGAGGAGTCCTCAGTCAATTCGCTCTGCTTCACCCAGCAGATGGCAGCAGCTGGGACCCCTGAGGCGAGAACTGACCACCAGAGCTCCCACCAACTCGCCCACAACTCCCCCACTAGCAGCCCTCAGCATGACGAGGATCCCCTCACCCATGGCAGTCTCACCAACAGTGTCGCTACCCATGCGAGCCCCACAACAAGCGGCACTACCCACGTGAGCCCCACAGTAAGCGGCACTACCCATGTAAGCCCTACCACCAGCGGCACTACCCATGTGAGCCCTACTACCAGTAACACCACCCATGTGAGCCCTACCACCAGCGACACCACTCATGTCAGCCCCACCTCGAGCGAATGCACCTCAGCGGGCACCCTGCTGACGGCGAGTGTAGACAACCTCGTCAGTCATCCGACTGAAGATGTTGATTTGCTGGATGAGGAGTTCTACGCCGCGTGTAGGCAAACGTTGGAAGAATGCCGCGAGGCCTCGGACAACCTCCTCCCCAACCTCAAGTGCAAAATAAGGCTGGCACTGGTTTTACCACTGGTAATACCTTTACCGGTATTACCCGGTAATTTTACCGGTAATACCAAGGCCCATAATCCTTTACCATGCTCTAGTGTGGTAAAGTGCCAAATTCCCAAAATCCTTTACCATTGGTAATACCATTTTGGTATTACCATTGGTATTACCACCTGGAATCACGATTTTACCCCATTTTACCCCTGTGTTACCATGAATCCGTGACTACCATACCAGGTCACCAGCCGCCATCCATGGGTAGTGGTTCCGTGAATTCGTCTCATCGAAACTTTACTCAACATTTTCGTTGACGGGCCTGCGTGGCGGTGTCATACCCATTTAAAAATGTCGGAATCGGACATTTGGGGCAGTGCGCAAAAGTGTGTGTATAGATAATGTCCTCGTGGGGGCAGTGCGCAAAAGTATGTGTAGAGAGAATGGCCTCGTGGGGGCAGTGCGCAAAAGTGTGTGTAGAGAGAATGGCCTCGTGGGCAAGGTTTTGAGAGTCCCTCGCACGTCGGTATTACCACGGTATTACCCAGTAAAGTATTACCGGTAATTTTACCGGTATTACCAAGGCCGAAAATCCTTTACCCGGTAAAATGCCAGCCTTAGTGCAAAAGCATACGCACAGATGGGGGAGTTCAGTGGAAGACCGACATTGAGGGTACCCTCGCAGCGGCACATGACGAAGAAGGACCGCTGCTGCTGGTGTTCTATGCAACCCTCAGAGGGTACACGGTCAAGGTGCTGATCGACTCGGGGGCCTCTGACAACTTCATCTCGGAGCAGAGCGCCAAGCGATGTGGCCTCACGACACGAGCCGGCTCCGAGATGCGAGTCACCTTGGCGGATGGATCTGTGAAGATCACTGGCGCCACCGCGTACGCTAAGTTTAACACGCACACCACCACGGGCACCTATACGGAGAACGCCCTTGCCCTCCGGATCCTACCACTGGGCATACAGGTGGATGTTATCCTTGGCGGAAGGTGGTTGCGCAGTCACTCTCCTGTCACTCTGGGCTACAGTAATCACTCACCTTTAAGAAAACCCGGCGATAAGAAACCAGCCAGCTTTTGGGGGAGGGGGGTACCGAAGTTGTCGAGAAAAGCTGGCTGGCTTTTTTGAGCTATGGAATCCTCGAAAATAAGAAATATGGGTGCTGGCGCCGCAGGCGGAAATTTTTGAAAATGTCGCCTTTTTAAGTGTTTATCATTGGACTTTTAAGAGAATTGCTGGCTGATTGAAAGAAAATACTTGCTATTCTTACAGATTCATAGGACCTGGCGCTGGCGGGGGTACGCAAGTTGGTGGAATTAGCTGGCTGACCCCAAATCTCCGGTTTTCTTAAAGGTGAGTGATTACTGTATGAGGGGAATGGCTCCGTCTCCTTCCTCAGGAAGTCCCGCAGTGGTAAGATTGGAGATCGCGTCACCATCACAGGCTGTTCTCCTGGGAAAGCATCTGGAGACAGGTCTCCGAAGGGCACGGCCTGTGCGGGATTGGTGGATGAGGTGTTCCTGACCCCTGCCCAGTTGAAGAAGTACCTGGTGTACGCGGAGACGCAGAAGTTACGCGGCAATGACGACCCGGAGATACAACCCGCCTGGCTCATGATGGCCGAGAAGTCCCCCGATGATACTGCTTCTGCCTTTGCAGCCACGGCTGTCGACTCTGAGAACGCCGAACCCGCTGCGGATACTGAAGACGCAGAAGTGAGCCCTGAATGGACCCTCAAGTTTCAGGACTTTTGGGGTGAGGAGTACAAGAAGGAGATGACGACTGCCCTACCGAACATTGATGGACTCAGACATGACCCCCAAGATGAAGCCAACATTAACCTGGACCCTGAGCTGAGCAAGAAGGGGCCGCCCTGCCAGCGCATCTACAAGAAGTCCGCAGAGGAACTCCGCCAACTTCGAGAACGCGTGGAGACCCTGATGTCCAAGGGCTACATCCGACCCTCTTCCAGCCCTTATGCAGCTCCCTGTCTGATGGTCCCCAAACCGGGGAACCCCAAGGAGCTGCGACTGGTGATCGACTACCGGCTCCTCAACCGCCAGACAGTTAAGGACAAGTATCCTCTCCCAGACATCCAGATGATGTTCGACGAGATGCAGGGTGCGAAGTTCTTCTCTTCGTTCGACGCGGTGGATGGCTTCTGGCAAGTACCGATGGCACCAGGGATGTCGAGAAGACCGCCTTCACCACCCAGATGGGGTCATATGAGTGGTTGGTCATGCCGCAGGGGCTGCAGAATTCACCGTCTCAGTACCAGCGACGGATGCAGCGGGCCTTGGGCCATCTCCCATTTGTCCGGATCTTCATCGATGACGTGGTCGTCTTCAGCAACACCGCTGCAGAGCACTACGAACACGTCAAACAACTGCTCCTGACGTGCAGGGAGAAGGGCGTCTTCCTCAAGAGGTCCAAGTGCCAACTGTTGAAGAAATCCTTGCGGTTCCTTGGCCACTGTATCTCCGCGGATGGCTGCAGACCCCAACACGACAAGGTGGCTGCAGTGAGGGACTGGCCCGAACTGGAGACGGTTACCCACGTCAGGCAGTTCTTGGGCCTGGCGGGGTATTACCGCAGGTTCATTCACTGCTTCTCCGAGATCGCCCAGCCCCTCACCCGGTTGACCAAGTCGGACGTACCCTGGGAGTGGGGTCCCATGCAGCAGTGGGCCTTCGAGGAGCTGAAGAAGGCCCTCACCTCAGCGCCAGTGCTCGCCTTGCCCAACATTAAGGGTGCCGCAGACGGCACAGCACCTTTCGTGGTGCAGACGGATGCTAGCGGCATCGCTCTTGGGGGAGTACTGATGCAAGACAATGGAGATGGTCTTGGGCTGCGCGTGATAGCATACGAGAGCCGCCAGTTCTCAGCCGCCGAGCAGAATTATCACACCGGCGAGCGTGAGCTAGGTGCTCTACACCATTGTACCACCGTCACCTGGCGGCATTACCTCATCTTCACCAACTTCCGCATCCAGGGTGATCACCGCCCCCTTGAATGGCTGATGGAACCTGGCAGAGAGCTCAGCCGCAGACAGGCACGCTGGTACATGGATCTGGTGGAGGTGGGAGTCCCGAGAATGGAGTACATCAAGGGGGCGCTACTGCTGGTACCAGACGCCCTGTCCAGAAGACCCGACTTCAAAGACAAGGACGTTCGCGAGGGGTTGAAGGAGGCAGGAGTGATCGACCCCACCTCAGACCTGCCGAAAGACCCTCTGGCAACGCTGGAGTCTGAATGCTTCTCCAGCTCACCACCCGCGGCTCATCCCCACTGGGCCCAGACGGTTGACTGTTGGCTCTCAGCAGTGGAAACCCTCTCCGTGGCGGAACAGGCCATGGACATGGGGGAGACCATCGCTCTCGTTAATCCGAAGCTCTATAAGGGAATGAAGGAGGATCGCCTCGACTTCGACATGCCTGACTGGCCTGAAGCTGATAGCGCGAAGCCGACAGAAGCTCCACACGAACCCCCTGACCGAGCTCCACCTCAGATAAGGATAACGAGGAGTATGTCACGCGCTGGGAAAGCCTCTACGACCCCAGCGCCTCCACAGTTGGCGTCACCGAAGACGCGAACGCCTACATCACGAGCTGACGCATCGGAGGCGCCCACCGAGAAGGTGCCAGCGAGCTCACCACCCCCGCAGCAGGCGCCCCAGCAGTCAGCTCCATCCCCGGTCCTTCACCCACAAAAACGACCGACCCCCCCAGAGGACTCGCAGAATTGGCGTGTCCGAGCAGAGTACTCCTCGAAGTACGCCGAGAAGTTTGGACCCTTCGATGTGGACGCCTGTTGTGACTTTGGCGGCCGCAACAGACAAGCGGATAGATTCTGGACAGACTGCCTTTCAGAGAAATGGAGGGGCCTTCGGGTTTGGTGTAACCCTCCATATAACTCCAAGCACATTACTGTGGAGGCGATTTTGAACAAGTATATCGCAGAATGGAAGGCAGACCCAGAAAACACCTCAGCAGTCTTCGTTCTACCGGATCACCAGTCCAAGCTCCCCGCGTGGCGCAAACTTTTCAGGAAGGCCAATATGCAGATCGTGGAGGTCATCCCTACTCACGATGATAAGGGCGAGCCCAATCAGTTCTTCGAGAACCCAGATGGGAAGGCCTTCGACCTTCGTTGGCCTGTTCTGATAGTACACGCCCCTCCCGCCAAACCACAGCCAGCACGCGTGAGGCATCCGCGAACAGCCCCCGCTGTAATAAGGACAGGTGAGGCAGCAGCCTTCAGAGACACAACCTCCCAGTAGTCGGACTCGAAGTTCCTGCGTGCGTTGAAAGCGGAGTACACCCGAGAGGGGACACTTCGTTCGCTGCGGGAGAAAGTGAAGGCGGCACCACACCAATGCCTACAGGACTTCAGGCTGGTGGGTGAAGTGGTTTGGAGGACCGCGGCAGGGAGATATCAGTTGGTGCTGGGGGAGGACTCTCCACTTCGAGAAGTAGTGATTCGTCATGCTCACGAGTCATTGTCCTCGGGTCACACTGGGCGAGACAAGACTCTGGAAAGGGTGCTGCGACGCTTCTATTGGCGTGGTGCCGCGGAAGATGTGGGCACCGGGGTTGCATCCTGCGCGGTGTGCCAATCAGTGAGGCCGCGGGGAACTTACCCGGATGGGTTGCTAAACCCTCACAGCATCCCGAACAGGCCATGGCAGGATGTCGCGGTGGACTTCGTCACCGGCCTGCCAGTATCAGAGAGGGGCAATGACGCTTTCGTGGCCTTCACTTGCAAGTTGACGAAGATGGTCCACGTTGTGCCGATGAACTTCGGCGACAGCTCCGCAGCTGTGGTGGCCAGAATCTACTTTGACTCGGTGTGGCGCTTACATGGCGCGCCTATGAAGATTGTCTCTGATCGTGACCGGCGGTTTCAAGATGCCTTCTGGCAGGAGCTCATGAGACTGATGGGTGTGAAGGTGGCTCGTACCACGCCGTACAACCCTCGGTCTGACGGCCAGGCGGAACACAGCAACAGAGTTATTGAAGACATGCTCAGGTCCTTCGTAGACGCCAATGTGGAGGACTGGGATCTGTTCACCACTAACGTGGAGTTCGCGATCAATGACTCCAGGAGTGAATCTACTGGCTTCACGCCATTTGACCCTACAAATTATTGGCCTGTCCACACGCGTGGAAATCCAGATGAACGACGCGTGGATTGCAGATGGACGCCGTATGGACGCTTTTTTTGCAAAATCCACACGTGTGAAAATGTCTAATTTGCAAAAGTGATGTTCATACGGTGTCCATACGATAAATCCACACGTCGTCCATACGTGTGCTCCCGTGTGGACGACGTATGCTAGTTTACCTGATTTTATTACGCGTGTGGACGCTCCGTACACTGCCCGACCGTATGGATAGGTGCCGTCCATACGCATGAACCGTTGGAAATTGCTGTCCACACGTGCGGACAGCGAGGAATGCCGCTTCTACCCCTCCTCAGCCACATGGACACCATGGGGACGTGTCCCTGGACGGTACCGACGCGTACGGACGACGTGTGGACGGGCGTATGGACAGTGTGAGGCCCGTGCCGTGCCAGTCTTTTGCGCTTGTCCGCACGTGTGGACAGCCATTGCACCCGGGCCTGGGTGTACCCGAGCACTGCTTGCCCCTTCCTCAGCCATATGGACACCATGTGGACGTGTCCCTGGACGAACCCATGCGTACGGACGACGTGTGGACGGGCGTATGGACAGTGTGAGGCCCGTGCCGTGCCACTCTTTTGTGCTTGTCCGCACGTGTGGACAGCCATTGCACCCGGGCCTGGGTGTACCCGAGCATTTCCTGCCCCTTCATCAGCCACATGGGCACCATGGGGACGTGTCCCTGGACCGTACGGACGCGTACGGACGACGTGTGGACGGACGTATGGACAGTGTGAGACCCGTGCTGCGCCACTCGTTTGCGCTTGTCCGCACGTGTGGACAGCCATTGCACCCGGGCCTGGGTGTGCCCGAGCATTTCCTGCCCCTTCATCAGCCATGTGGGCACCATGCATGGAGGCGTGTCACCGATCGAACCCATGCGTACGGACGCCGTGTGGACAGACGTATGGACGATCGGAATTCGCCAATCCATACGTATGGACGTCGAAATTGGAGTTTGTTGAAACACGCGTGTGGACACATACATCCGCGCGTGTGGATAAGAGTTTACCCGCATGGATTAGCGGAATCATGCGTGTGAATACAGGTATCCGCCTACATACGGTTTATTTACATATATATTACATCGTGTATCATCCGCAATCATCTGAATCAGATGAGCTACTACTGTCATCCTCGCTACTACTGTTGCCATCGAGTTCACGGAAGAAATCCGCCTTGCGATCCAACACAACTTGCAAGCAATCAGTTCGTCGTCGAATGGCCAAAGGGACAGCATTTCCTTTGAACCGGGCAAGCCAAGCCGGCATGAAAGGAACATCCTGAATTAACACTTGATTCTCAATGCTGTTTGCGCGAACGAATGGCTGAGACACGTCCCATGGCATGTCTTTGCGCAGGTAAATGTTCTTGCTGATGTCGTCCGCAAGCGCAGCCGCCTTTGGGTACCAACGGGCCTTCAACAGAAAGCTCTCGTGACCGGGAAGGTCAAGCTTGACAATCTTCATGATTTCCCCATACCTATCTTCAACGTCATCGTCCGGTATCTCGCCTGTAAGAAGTTGGGCTTGAGTTGGCACTCCCAGAGTTCGAAAGATGCTCTTGAAATACCGTTGACAGCTCTTCAAACCAATGTCGCTGTCGTGCACTCGGAAATCTTCACGCCCGATCTTGATGCTAGGATACTCCGTCCCCGGGGCGATGCCGGCTAAGGCGAAGGCCTGCTCCTCCTCGGTGAAAGGCTGAATCTGCAAAGTTGTTGGGCACCTCCGCCACGTGTCTGGTTGTAGAAACACCGGAACCACGTCATTCGTCATCGGCCTTCGACGACCCGCCCGTCGGTTGCGACGATTCCGTTGCACAGCGTTCCTGCATTCGCAAGGTACACACGGGTGGACTCAGTGTTCCGTACGTTGTCATACGGTGGCCGTACGCCGTCCATACGCCATCCACATGGCATTTGCACAATTTACAGACACGCATATGAGTTGGTACCTGTTGAATAAGGCGAGTCTGTCGTCGAAATTTTTGCACAGAATGTCGTACTCGGGGAACTCGGTACGAAGATAAACTTGAATCTTTTCCCTGTCATCTGTTGCGATTGACGCCGCGCAAGTGAATTAGTTGTCTCACAAGAAGACTGAAGAGAGAGAAAACGGACAATAGTGAAAACCTATCCGTGCGTACGGACAGGTATTCCACACGTGTGGGCGGCGTCGTCCGCACGGAAGGCCCTTCGGCCACGCGCTTGGACAAGTGCTATTGATCAAACGGACAATAGTAAAGTACTGTCCGTGCGTATGGATCGTTGTCCACGCGTGTGAACAACTACGTGCAAACGTACTTACAAAGCATCCACACGCATGGACAGACTGACATGCATGGTACACATAATACTTATGGATGTGCTCACCAGCGGATGGCCGCACAGTGCTTGATTTTGTTGTAAAGATGTTCTGCTTTGCAGGAGGTCGATAATGCGGAGCTCGACCAATTCGATGCATCTGCTTGATGCCCGCAACCATGGAAACCGTTCGCCGCAACTCCAATCCTTTCATCATGCTGGCGACTGGTTGTGAGCGGGTCTTGATGGACAGCTTCAACAACCCGAAATAGTCTTCGAAGACATACATCCAGATTTCCCGTGCAGGGCCGTTGTCCTTCAGCTGGTCGACAATGTGCACGAGAAGATGCGACATAATCACCAACGCCTCAGGGGAGTTGTTCCGCTCCATCTCATCTCTCAACTTCATGACTCGGCTCTGCAGCTTGTTCATTTCCTGAAAGGCAAAATGAGAGGCAACCTTAATCTCGAACCGGGACATGACAGGTGTGAATACTGGAGGAACACCAGGATGGACAACGACTTCATACGTCGTCCGTGCGGCGTCCGTACGGTGTCCACACCGAAGCACACGTGGATTAGGCTAATTAACGTACCTCTGGATCAATTGAGGGGGCGGGTAATTCTCGAACCACCACCGCAAATTCGCCGACGAACTTCGCGTATTGTGGACGGAGAACTTGCCCGTCAGCATTTTGCCAGGATGCAATAACGCCCAGTATCCCAGAAGTGAGGGATACCACCAGCTCCGCGGCCTTCATCTTCCGCACCTTATTCGGGCTGTTGTACTTCTCCTGCAAAAGTTTCTTAGGTAGAGGTCCCATATTTGTCGGGAGCTTCAGACTTCGTACCCACTTGATTGCACCGGTCTTTGCGATCGGTGACAGTCCCCACGGTGATGGTTTGTCTGCGAAGAATTTACATTGTTAGGCATACAGTGGAGGGTCCATACGTCGTCCGAACGGTGGCATAGGACGTCCGTCCGGACGGAACAAGGTGTCCACCCGTATGGAACAGCAGAAACTCGCAAACGACCTACCAGCTTACCTGCCAGTCGCTTCGCAGCAGATCTTCGATCGTTTAGATTTCTGGGTGGGGGTGCGATAACCCACGATCGATGGACCTTCATCTTTCGCGCATAGTTGCGTGTGTTCGGTCCCCAACCATCACCAAAAATCACGCAGAGGACGCCGTGAATCAGGTTGTACAAGATGTGCATCAAGTCGAGAAGGTAGTCTTTTACAACGTCAAAATCAGGAATGATTGACATCGGGCATGGTTCCTTGACCCCGCTCTGCTTCATGAATTCCTCGATGATTGATTTAGGCACTCGTCCCTCTCTGATCATCTTGGCGTGGAGCTGTTGGGTTTCGCGGACTTCGCTGTTTGTGCGAAGAGGAATTGATTCACCTGCTCAATGCCGGCGGAGAAAATCAACACAACACGCTTAGACGGTGAATCACGCGTACGGATGACATATGGTTCCGTCGTCCACGCGTATGGATACCGGTATCCACTAGCCCGAACAGGGTGTTCTTTAACACATAATGTAAGCTAAAAATCCACGAGCTGTCCGTGGGGTGTCCACACGGTGGGCACACGTACAGCCGAAGAAGGAAAGGGGACAAACGAAGGGGTCATGCGTTTACCTGGTTGCAGTCCTTGGTGTAGTGAGGAATATATGATTTTCGTTAGACCAGATGTAGATTTCTCAGTACCCCGTATCCAGCATCTTAGGCAACCTAAGTACGAATTAGCTCCCAATCGTCTCGCTGCGTCGCTCAAGCCAACGTAGTCTTCGAGCACTTTGTACAGCACGAGCTTGAACGTGAAAACCGTGTTGGTAATCACATCGAACATGCGTACGCCGATAGTCAGTCTGTTAACCTCCAAGGTGAACATGTCGTAGAACTTGCTGCTGACTTTCGGTTTTCCATCCCAGATTCCCCAAGTCATCACGTATTCTCGTTTGCAGCGAATTTCTCCTGGGAAATTGACAATCGTAAAACACAGCGGAGTCACCGTGCGTATGCCGTCGTTGAAGGATTGGACGCCATCCGCACACGCCATGATGGCAATGTTCCTCGGGTCTTTAAAGACGTCCCACTTGTTGCGAACGAAGTTGAGAAATCCTGGCGAGTCTGCACGAGCATTGGGAAACGATACATGAGAATTCCTTACACTAACTGTCCACACGGGTGGATAACTAAGTACACACGTACGGACGACGAGCGAACGAATTGTCCATACGGTGTTCACACTCATGGACAGGTTTGCACGAGCTCTGGGAAATGGCACCTAAGATTTCCGCAATTAAACTGTTCACACGAGTGGATAACGACGTCCGTGCGTACGGACGGCGTACGTATTTACCATCCATATGGTGTTCACCTACATGGACGAGTTTGCACGAGCAGTGGGAAATACGACATACGAATTCCGCACTTGCTTCGTCCACACGGGTGGACGATGCTAATCGTACCCACGGACGATGTACAGTCCTTACGTCCATGCGGTGTACACAGTCACGGATTGAAATTTCGGAGTAAACTCACCCAGTATACCATGTACCTCCGCTCGGGGGTCTTTGTCCAACATGCCTTCTTTCCACCACGTACGCGCTAGCATGGCTAACTCCGGCGTCAGGAAGAATACGGTGAACAGCGTTTCGAGCGGCCACCATCGAAAAATACAGCGAGCTCGACCAGGAATGTATACCCCCTTCACCGTCTTTCCGTCCTCGTATCTCGGTTCCAGGCATTTCGGACACTTGTCGCGGTTGGCGTGCTCGTCCTGAAAGAATTCGGAGCACTCGGGGCAAACGTCCACTTCGTTGTATCCCTTGAACATCTCCTTCCACTTCTGCAATACTTGTGCATAGGTAGATGGAACCTCTGCGATGTGAGTATGTGCACTATCGGCTACTTTGTCGACGTAGTGAACACGCAGAATGTTCAGAATCGCATCGAAGTAGGCCTGCGAGCTGTTGTGGTGGTTGTGGGAGACGAGAAGATCCAACACGAAATTGTTCGCCACAACGTCAGCGGACGCTTGGACGTTTTCTAGACTTTCCTGCGCACACAAACACACACACACACACACATCCTCAAAGAAGGCATGAATGTGATGAATGCCGATGAATTGCTGACTTAGCTGATAAGGAAGACCTACCTCTGCGCTTGGGTCCTCTTGAGGTCCCAAGAAGAGCCGATTGATTTTTTTGATCGTCGCATCTGCTGCCTCGTGGATGGCAACATCTTCTGGGAATTCCTCCTCCTCACTATGTTCATCTTGTTGTCGCTCTGGTGACGGCGATCGATCACCATAAAGTCCATTGGCACGCACGTGCCGGAGAGTTTGCTTACTGGATAACCACCTTTCACCATTGCATTGAACGCAGGGACAAAATGGCATCTTTGGTCGTCCGTGCGTCGTACGTACGGCGTTCGTACGCTAGGCTTAGGTTTCCAGCGTATGGACAACGGTGTTCATACGTTCCATGTCACATCTGCGCGAATGCACCGACACTTACGTCAAGGTTGTAAACTCGTGGTCCACACGTTAGATTAAGGATGGACGCTATGTGTTGTCCGTGTGGATTCCGCAAGCATTCTAGTCCATGAGAGCGGTTGTCCACACGCGTGGAAACGTCAGTTAGCTGTCCATGTGGGGTTCGTACGAATTTTCGTATGAATAAGCACATTTCCACACGTGGGCATGTCCCATGGACGGTCTGTCCATATGGTTGGAAAAATCAGCACATTTTGAACAGTCCGCATGGATGGATAGGAAAAGCACACGCTGAATTACGAGTTTTCGTACGACTTTATAGTGTTTGTACGCTTTTTGTTGAAAAATGTCCACACGCGTGGAAACGTCAGTTAGCAGTCCATACGCTGTCCATCCGAGTTAGCCTTGACTGTCCGTATGATTCATGTCCCATGGACGGCCTTTTTCAGACCGTTCATATGACATGAAACTGGACCTCATGGAAAATAAAAACATACAAACCGTATGGACAGCGTACGGACAGCACATTTTACCACACGGTGGACACTTGGGTAGAAATACTTAGCGAAAAAATGGCAAAAAAAAAAATCCCTTAAAAAGGCCGATGGAGGGCTAAAATCGGAGCGGGGGGACAAAAAAAAAAATTAAGCGGGAGGGGGGTTAGACGCCCTCTCGCTGCTTGCGATTTACCCCAGAACAGGCACTCAGTGGGATTGTTTCCCAGCGGACAGTGCAATCGACGGTCCAGATGAACCCCCCAGTCTTAATCGGACGGTCTCCATGAGTTACCGAAACTTAAAATGGCATGGAGGCGTGGGTGGGCACCCACGACGCCCCTTGTGGACTAGCGGCGTCGTCGGCGGCAATCGCCTCATATCGCTAGACCACAAGGGGTATCGTGGATGCCCATGCCTCCAAGGGGATTCGAACCCCTCACCCTCGCGTGTAACGCGTTCGGCTTACCAACATTTGACCACTCGGCCAAGCACCCACGATGATGGAAACCCGCTGCACGGCAAAACTTATATTCATAAAACCGCGTTTCCCTACAGAGAGGACTCTGATACCAATTTGAAAAAGAAAAAAGAAATTGAGACATGCATGTTCAAAATCGCCCATGGACGACGCTGTCTCATACACCAGCTCAACGGTCATACGTTCGGACGCCCGTACTGTACGGATGAACGCCACGAAGGCAGCGCTGTCCACGCCCGTGAAGACCGTTTTCATGCCATCGCCGCCAAAAGTAAGCCAAATACAAACGCCCACAGTCCTCCAGCAAACGAACCTCCTCGCTTTTTTGTTTCGTAAGTTCCCAACATGACCAGATTGCGAGTTCAGCCCGGAAGACAACGCACACAGAAACCAAAATCACCACCCCCCGCCCCCACTTCCACGACACCGACCCGTCGCCAAACCAACTTGGTCGAGGCGACCGGGTCAAACTCCGCGATGCAGCAAATGATGCAGCAAATGCAGAGCATGCAGCAGCAAATGCTGATGTTTGCAGGGGCTGCCGGGGCGGGGGGTGCAGCCAAACCTGCAGAGGCTGCGCAGGCCGCAAATACAGAGCGGTTGGTGTTGGACCCGGGCGCCCAAGTTTTAAACGACATGAAGGAAGACGCCCGGGAGATAATCGACGACTGGCATGGAACAGGCAAGCTGCCCCCTGGGACGGTCGCCGTCATCGGGGTGGCCGTGCACAACAAGATATCCAAGCATATCCAGTCCCGACACCCGCAGGTGCCCCTGCGCATGGTCAAAACATACGTCACCAACCGGTTGAGTTATTTAAAAAATAACTCGGATGGGCCCGGTCGCTGGAAATTTAAGGTCACCCAGGACTTCCCCGACGGGTTTCACATCCGGTACAAGGGTCCAGCGGCCGGGTACAAGGTGTACGGGCACAGGGATATGCCGACCCCGGAGGAGACAGATGCGTGCCTGCAGGTGGCTCTGGCAGTGGCTGCTGGGAACCCACTCACCGAAGGCAAGCACTTTGAGATCTTCAAAGCGCTTGGTGCCCAAGCCCCTGAAGCCCCTGACGAAAAGAAACCGAAGGTAACTTTTGTGCTCTTCCGCCTGTAAACTGCGGTGTCCACTCGCTGTCCAACGGTGTCCAGGCGCGTGGTTATGTGAACCCTTTTTCAACTTGTGCCGCTTGATTGTTTCCACGCTTATGAACCACGTAGTTTGCACGTTGTCCACAGGGGTGTACGTTTTGGCTAGTGAGCGCCAGTTCTTAACTGTTTTTCTTATATGTTTCCACGCGTGTGTCGCCCGTACGAACGACTTAGTCCATACGTCGTCCCCACGGTGTCCAGGTGGAAGCGCCCCAACAGACGGTCTCCGAAGGGTCGGCGCCGCAGGCAGACGAGCACTCCCCCAACCTGGAGGGCCCTTTGGCTGTCGGGGACCAGGTTGACGTGTTTGCCACCCCCCAGGCGGACGTGGGTCGTATCGGTGACGGTTACGACACCGGCAAGGCCACCAAAACTGGCCTTTCCAACCTCGTCATCGGTCGGGCAACCGTCGCCGCCATCGGGCCGGGGAAATCCTTAAACGAGAAGCCGATGCTTTTGCCCAGGGATACCTACGAGCTGTACGTGGAGTTTGTGGTGCACCTCCCAGAGAAGGGGGACGTTTACCCCGTGGAGAGGATGTTATCCCACCACATGTCCATGGTGGATGAGCTCGTGAGTGCCGAGCAACTCCGCACCGGGACGGCTAATAAAACGATGGAGATGCTCGAGCACAACCTCCAGTCAGTTATAGTAAGAAAAAATGTTATCTGGCAAGTCCTCCCTCCCTCCCTGCCTTCCCCTGCAACGTTCACATTTTTACCTTTTGCACTTACGCGAACGTCCATGTGTACATGTGTGCGTGGTGTTGTTTCGCTGTCCATACGCGTGGACACCATTTATTGTGCCGTCCATACGGGTGGAAGGCGGTGTACATATGTAAGGACGCCGTCTAACAAGTGGTTTATGTACGCAGGATACACAAGGCCTACTTGAGGCACGCCAACACGGACAAGCTGTATCCCGAGAGGATGACAGGGAGAAAACTGGCCGGCCTGAAGTTGGAGCCTGCTGAGGTATCGGAACGGGACCGTGGATATCCCCCCGTCACGGCGTGTTTGCTTGTATTGTTCTAGTTGCATTTAGCTTGTCATTTGTTGTCTTTGCTCTTAATGCACTTACTTAGGTTGCATTCACTTGCAGTGTCATACGAGAGGAACGAGCCGTCACTGGTTTCAGGACGTGCGGGGGTGTCAGAAGGAAGAGATGCACGATGCGGATGTTGAGGAGGAAAAGGGTAACGCGGACGATGATGAGGATGATGATGATGGGACGGTTGTTGAGGCTGTCGAGGATGAGGCTGTCGCTGCTAATGAAGAAGAGGAAGGAGAGGCTGTGGACGATGAGGAGGCGTCCGAGGAGGAGAAGAAGGAGGAGGAGGAGGAGGAGGAGGAGAAGAAGGAGGGGGGCGGTTCCAAGAACGAGGCTGCCAAAAAGTCACCTCTTAGATTTAAAAAGAAAAAGAATGCACTTGCACCTGCCAAAGAAGACCAGAGGCCAGGAAAGAAGCCGAGAAGCTAGGCTAGAATAGCACAATATTTTGTAAACATTTTGTATATACGTGTACCATTCGTGAATGTCCTGCAGTGTCCTGCTCTGTCGTGCTGACAAATCTTACGTCTTTCCATACGGTGTTCACACGTACGGACGTCTTGTTCATACGTGTGGATGGGATCGTCCATACGCATGGATAAGTATTATCACAAGCTATCCACACGTACGGACACCGATGTCCATACGCGTGGATATGTAAAATATACTAAGTAAATAAGTTTCCATCCGCACGGACAGCGACGTTCATCCGGATAAGGACGTCGTCCACACGTACGGACGCACGTGTCCATACGTCTGGACTATCTATATTCGACTGTCCACTTGGTGTCCTTGCGGTATCCGCACGTGCGGTTACGATGTCCATGCGTCGTCCATACGCTTTCTTTATGGGCGTCCATATGCCCTCCGCACGCGCGTTTACGATGTCCATGCGTCGTCCATATGCTGTCCTTACGGTATTACATACGGTGTCCGCATGTGCGATTATGATGTCCATACGCTGTCCTTACGGCTATCCATACGTTGTCCGCACGTCTGGTTATGATGTCCATGCGACGTACATACGTTGTCCTTATGGGAGTCCATATGCCGTCCGCGCGCACGTTTACGATGTCCATACGCCGTCCATACGCCGTCCTTGCGGGATTATATACGGTGTCCGCACGTGCGATTACGATTTTCATGCGCTGTCCATACGATGTCCTTACGGTTGTCCATACGTTGTCCGCACGTCCGGTTACGGTGTCCATACGCTATCCATACGGGTTTCCATACGGTGTCCCTGCGCTGTCGTGCGGGTGATTAGTGCCTCTGTCCACGCGTATGGACACCATGTGGACATGTTTTCTGTCCATACGGTGTCCATATGGTGGTCCATACGGTGTCCATATGAAATCCTTACGATGTCCATGGGACATTTTCATATGGACACCACAATTACGCGTCGTCCGTATGGTTCTTACATATTCATCAAGGTTTCGCCAGAAATCTGCTCAGACCGTCCATACGGTTGTCCATATGGGTCCTTACGATATCCATACGCTGTCCATATGCAAATCCACACGGATGAATGGGCCAATAATTTGTAGGGTGAGCTGGTGTTCGGGTTCTCGCCGCTGTCGCAATTGGACCTTTTCCTGGAGGCCGCACAGTCCACCACTGGACGACGAACAGGGGGAGTAGGCACCGCACACGAAGTGGCCGTGAAATTTTCGTCGCAACTGCGGGACGCCAGACAGCGGTTAAAGCTGGCTCAACAGCGACAGCGCGAACAGTTTGATCGTAGGCACGGACAGCGGGAGTATGCTGTTGGAGATCTGGTCTGGATAGAGGCGAAACACCTTACGGAGAAGGTGATGGATCGCTCCATCTGCAGGAAATTGACCAAGCGCTGGCATGGACCAGTCCCTGTGACCGAACGCTTCTTCAGCGATGTACAGATGACCATGCCAGAGGCTGACAGGGGAGCTCCAGTAGCCTACCGCCTACGCCTCCCTCCCCACTGGCGGATACACGACGTGTTTGCTCAACATCGCCTCAAACCGTACACCAGCGGTCAAGATGCTTTCGCCGCACGCGATCACCTAGCAGTACCTGAAGAGGTGGTAGTGGACGGTCAGAAGGAAGCACACGTTGAGCGTATTCTTGCACGTCGGGTGCGGTCTGTTCGAGGAAAAGAGGTGGAAGAGTGGAAGGTTCGCTGGACTGGCTACTCCAAAGCTCACGACCAATGGAGGACGCGTGACAAACTTGAACGCGGAGGTCCACTTCAACAGCTTCGTGAATTCGAGCAAGCGAGACTGCACATGGAAGCACACGTTCGCGACGAAGCCACTCGGCGACGCGAGCAACGTGGCCGTCACTCCGCTCAAGCCGGAATGACACTGGCCCACCTCATCACTAATCCCTGCGATGAACTGGACCAGCTCGAACAGATGGAATATGATACCCCTCTGCCGTGGGAACGTCAAGAGCGCGTGGAAGATGGGTCGTTGGCACTGGTGACAGAGCTGCTGGCGATACAGACGAAAGCAACCCGCACGCCCAGGATTCTCGTACTTTTCAGCGGTACTGGATCAGTAGAGAGAGAATTCCTAAATTGCTTTCCCTCCGCTTCAGTGGTGACCCTCGACTCCGGACATATCTGGCAACCCACTCATGTGTGTGACATCCTACAATGGGACTACAAACAATACCCGCCTGGATTCTTCGATGTCGTTTGGGCAAGTCCCCCCTGTAGGCAGTACAGTCAAGCGCGCACCACTGGTGGACCCCCTGACCTTCCCCAGGCTGACAAAATCGTACGACGAGCATTGCAGATCATTGACTACCTGGAGCCGAAACATTGGTTCATGGAAAACCCCAGAGGTCGCTTCCCTAACGCGCTACGGCTTCGTCCTATGATGCGCCAGCTCCCTCCTCCGCTGGTGTGTACCTACTGCATGTACGGTACGCAGTACATGAAGCCCACCTGCATATGGACGAACTCAGCGCCACCCACGCCCCTGCTACGCTGTACTGCTTCAACACCGTGTGCGTGCAGATGGGCAACCGGTGCTCATCCAGAGACTGCTCAGCTTGGACCTCACCCGCAGCAGACTGGAGCGGGCCAATCCGCGAGTGTATATCCCGTGCCAGCACTTCTGCTGCGACAACTTTCCCGACATTTACGCCTCCGCAAGACTGAAGACCCGCTTTAGATTCCAAGTGGCACCCTTCTTCGCGAAAGTGGTGCCCTGGTAGCGGCAGGCAAGCTGTGCTCGAAGAGGGACCAGAGAACCTAAGAACTGGAAACAGAAAGGAACCAGAAAACCTAAGAACTGGAACTTAGATGGGTACCTTAGCGGAGTGATCCCGGGAGGTAGACCACTCCTAAGGGGGGGAGAGTTGTGCCCGGAGGCACAGCGTGAGCCGATATGCCTATGCGTCCGTATGTGTGTCATCGGGGGTAATCTGGGATTGGCACGATGACAGTGAAATTGGGCTTGAAATCACGATGAGAATGAATACCAGATGTCCGGGGTATGACACTATGACACTATGACAGTATGACACTATAGTAGTATGACAGTACTGTGGGGGGTGTCATCGTGGCACTCAGTCAGACCCTCGAAGAATGGTCGGATTCGCATCGGGGTTGAAAAGACAATGAAATCGAATATCAGATATCAAGGTTATGACAGTATGACAGTATGACGCTATGACAGTATGACAGTATGACAGTACAGTAGTATGACAGTACTGTGGGGCAGTCATCGTGTCAGTCTGTCGGCATAACATCTGAATCGAGAATGACGAATCGGAATTAGAAATGAGATCGGATCGGGAATTGAACGTTGAGCCGAAGTGTGACATCGGCTGCCGAGTGGTTGACCCTGCAACCTGAGTGACGAGTGAATAAGTGGAGCACTTGAGAAGTGTTTAGCCTTCAGAACTCGGAACCGAATTATCGTTTGTACCTCAATCTGGCCCCGATCCAGTATATTATAAAAATCCGAATTGTGTACCTTTGCACGTTCAATCAAAAACATATCTCCGAGCATCTGTCGTAGTGCCCACGGGCACATTGCGTGCCCCCAACGTAACGAACACTTCCGAAACCGAAACGTAACGAAGTCTGACTGTTTATTTTCACATAACATAACATTCTTGACAAAGATGTCTTCCAAGGTAAAAGCGCTTTATTTTGCTGGCAAGCAGAGAGTTGCGAATTGCGCTTGGTTTGCGCTCCGCAACCTGGTGCAAACAAACGCGGTGTCCGCAAAGGACCTCCGCGAATTCGCGGACGCCCTAACGGAGGGTGTTGTGAAGCATGCCCTTGAAGGGTATTTATCCCCAGATGGGCAGGGAATGTACCT
This sequence comes from Cymbomonas tetramitiformis, assembly GCA_001247695.2. NCBI lineage: Eukaryota > Viridiplantae > Chlorophyta > Pyramimonadophyceae > Pyramimonadales > Pyramimonadaceae > Cymbomonas > Cymbomonas tetramitiformis. The sequence goes on along the minus strand of LGRX02007225.1, from coordinate 2,365 downwards.
CCTCGATGGCAGGGACGCCGTCGACTACGATATCCAAGTCATCAAAGGCCAGTTGGCCTTCTTAGGTTTCGTTTTGAGTGATGTCACCCGCACCGCATGTAGCCCCTTCAGGGACTACGTGACGGTGCTTGGCGATGATGTGCCTCTGGCGCCAGCAGGGAGCAGGTATCTCGTTTTCCTGGAAACCGTGGACGGTCGTGCTCATTTTGCGGTGTTGTTGCGTGGTGGAGTCAACAACACCGCCAAACCCTTCCGGTGGCTTGATAGCCTAAGGCATCAAACTCGCACCTACTATTGGACCTACGAGGAATTCCTCGCGGAGGAGGCGGGGAATTATAAAGTGGTGAAGGGAGTTTTCGAGATGGTGCGATATTTTCCTTGTTTGTGTTCACTACTTGTTCGGCGCATGTCAGAGTGAAGCAGCCACTTACAATGAGGTTTCCTTTGCTTCGCCTTTTTTTTACGCAGGAGAAAGGTGTGAAGTATGAGTCCATGGACACATATCTTCAGGACATTAAGGTAGCTGTCTAGAACTCCTAGCTTTTATGTATATGCAGTGTTTACGCGTGCGTTAAAGGTCGACTTTTGGACCCACCCTGGGTCCATGGACCTACCACCAAGCCCTTGTACCCACCCTGGGTCCATGGACCTACCACCTACCCCCCCCGTCTTTAAATGCTCTAGTTAGGTGGTCTTTGTGAGTGCACTGAAGCACCATTGCGTTGCAATTACTGAGCGTTGCCGGAAGGATCGACTTTTGGACCCACCCTGGGTCCATGGACCTACCACCAAGCCCTTGTACCCACCCTGGGTCCATGGACCTACCACCTACCCCCCCCGTCTTTAAATGCTCTAGTTAGGTGGTCTTTGTGAGTGCACTGAAGCACCATTGCGTTGCAATTACTGAGCGTTGCCGGAAGGATCGACTTTTGGACCCACCCTGGGTCCATGGACCTACCACCAAGCCCTTGTACCCACCCTGGGTCCATGGACCTACCACCTACCCCCCCGTCTTTAAATGCTCTAGTTACGTGGTCTTTGTGAGTGCACTGAAGCACCATTGCGTTGCAATTACTGAGCGTTGCCGGAAGGATCGACTTTTGGACCCACCCTGGGTCCATGGACCTACCACCAAGCCCTTGTACCCACCCTGGGTCCATGGACCTACCACCTACCCCCCCGTCTTTAAATGCTCTAGTTAGGTGGTCTTTGTGAGTGCACTGAAGCACCATTGCGTTGCAATTACTGAGCGTTGCCGGAAGGATCGACTTTTGGACCCACCCTGGGTCCATGGACCTACCACCAAGCCCTTGTACCCACCCTGGGTCCATGGACCTATCACCTACCCTTCGGGTGGTATGGCAGGCAGAACTTGAGGCTGTTCAGGCACCTCGGGGAGGGACCGGTGCCCCTAAGAAGGACACCAAGAAGAGACTTCAGTTTCAGGTCCTCTCCCGGATGCTCATGCCGTTGATTGAAGATGCGATCTTGTTATTTGTTCTCATCTAGGCGCTTTACAGTTGTTTTTCGTCCAGCGGATACGGGTCCAGGGAGAAGTACATGATTTGCGGTTGAGTACCAACCGAACGGAACCAACTGAAGTTTCAGGTCCAGGACGTACCTTTACCGCGCAGCAAGTGAGCTTTGTTGTGGTGCGGGACCGGGGGCGTACTACCTTAGGGTCCTGAAGACGAGGATCCATCCGTGCGCCCCCCCCTTCCTCCCCCCCCGGCCCCCTCTTGCACCCGGGAGAGTCCATTTGGGCTAGGGGGGTAGGGTTAAGGGCATTGGCATCCAGCGTATCATCAGCTGTCATACAGGATAGGGTTTAATGAGGGAGGCAAGGAGCTTGTCAGATGATGCATTGCACAGCCTTGTAGTGCAGGCTCTCAGGAGCATTTTGGTATAAGGATGGGTGGAAGGGGCTTCGTGTGCACCCGGGAGGGTCCATTTGGGCTATGGGGGTAGGGTTAGGGGCATTGGCATCCAGCGTATCATCAGCTGTCATACAGGATAGGGTATGGTGAGTGAGGCAAGGTGCTTGTCAGATGATGCATTGCACAGCCTTGTAGTGCAGGCTCTTAGGAGCATTTTGGTATATGGATGGGTGGAAGGGGCTTCGTGAGCACCCGGGAGGGTCCATTTGGGCTATGGGGGGTAGGGTTAGGGGCATTGGCATCCAGCGTATCATCAGCTGTCATACAGGACAGGGTATGGTGAGGGAGGCAAGGAGATTGGTCCATGATCCATTGCACAGCCTTGTAGTGCAGGCTCTTAGGAGCATTTTGGTATAAGGATGGGTGGAAGGGGCTTCGTGGGCACCCGGGAGAGTCCATTTGGGCTAAGGGGTAGGGTTAGGGGCATT
>LGRX02007224.1:20705-42910 GCA_001247695.2 Cymbomonas tetramitiformis | reverse complement strand
GCGCTGTGCACCGCGGCTTGCCCTCGGGCGGGTGCCGTGGCTTTGCGCTCCACCACGCCGGCGCGCTGTGCACCGCGGCTTGCCCTCGGCCGGGTGCCGTGGCTTTGCGCTCCACCACGCCGGCGCGCTGTGCACCGCGGCCTGCCCTCGGCCGGGTGCCGTGGCTTTGCGCTCCACCACGCCGGCGCGCTGTGCACCGCGGCTTGCCCTCGGCCTGGTGCCGTGGCTTTGCGCTCCACCACGCCGGCGCGCTGTGCACCGCGGCCTGCCCTCGGCCGGGTGCCGTGGCTTTGCGCTCCACCACGCCGGCGCGCTGTGCACCGCGGCTTGCCCTCGGCCTGGTGCCGTGGCTTTGCGCTCCACCACGCCGGCGCGCTGTGCACAGCGGCTTGCCCTCAGCCGGGTGCTGTGGCTTTGCGCTCCACCACGCCGGCGCGCTGTGCACCGCGGCTTGCCCTCGGCCGGGTGCCGTGGCTTTGCGCTCCACCACACCGGCGCGCTGTGCACCGCGGCCTGCCTACGGCAGGGTGCCGTGGCTTTGCGCTCCACCACGCCGGCGCGCTGTGCACCGCGGCTTGCCCTCGGGCGGGTGCCGTGGCTTTGCGCTCCACCACGCCGGCGCGCTGTGCACCGCGGCTTGCCCTCGGCCGGGTTCCGTGGCTTTGCGCTCCACCACGCCGGCGCGCTGTGCACCGCGGCCTGCCTACGGCCGGGTTTCGTGGCTTTGCGCTCCACCACGCCGGCGCGCTGTGCACCGCGGCTTGCCCTCGGCCGGGTTTCGTGGCTTTGCGCTCCACCACGCCGGCGCGCTGTGCACCGCGGCTTGCCCTCGGCCGGGTGCCGTGGCTTTGCGCTCCACCACGCCGGCGCGCTGTGCACCGCGGCTTGCCCTCGGCCTGGTGCCGTGGCTTTGCGCTCCACCACGCCGGCGCGCTGTGCACCGCGGCTTGCCCTCGGGCGGGTGCCGTGGCTTTGCGCTCCACCACGCCGGCGCGCTCTGCACCGCGGCTTGCCCTCGGCCGGGTGCCGTGGCTTTGCGCTCCACCACGCCGGCGCGCTGTGCACCGCGGCCTGCCCTCGGCCGGGTGCCGTGGCTTTGCGCTCCACCACGCCGGCGCGCTGTGCACCGCGGCTTGCCCTCGGCCGGGTGCCGTGGCATTGCGCTCCACCACGCCGGTGCGATGTGCACCGCGGCCTGCCTACGGCCGGGTTTCCATGGCTTTGCGCTCCACCACGCCGGCGCGCTGTGCACCGCGGCTTGCCCTCGGCCGGGTGCTGTGGCTTTGCGCTCCACCACGCCGGCGCGCTGTGCACTGCGGCCTGCCCTCGGCCGGGTGCCGTGGCTTTGCGCTCCACCACGCCGGCGCGCTGTGCAACGCGGCTTGCCCTCAGCCGGGTGCGGTGGCTTTGCGCTCCACCACGCCGGCGTGCTGTGCACCGCGGCCTGCCCTCGGCCGGGTGCCGTGGCTTTGCGCTCCACCACGCCGGCGCGCTGTGCACCGCGGCCTGCCCTCGGGCGGGTGCCGTGGCTTTGCGCTCCACCACGCCGGCGCGCTGTGCACCGCGGCCTGCCCTCGGCCGGGTGCCGTGGCTTTGCGCTCCACCACGCCGGCGCGCTGTGCACCGCGGCTTGCCCTCGGCCGGGTTTCGTGGCTTTGCGCTCCACCACGCCGGCGCGCTGTGCACCGCGGCTTGCCCTCGGCCGGGTGCCGTGGCTTTGCGCTCCACCACGCCGGCGCGCTGTGCACCGCGGCTTGCCCTCGGCCGGGTGCCGTGGCTTTGCGCTCCACCACGCCGGCGCGCTGTGCACCGCGGCTTGCCCTCGGCCGGGTGCCGTGGCTTTGCGCTCCACCACGCCGGCGCGCTGTGCACCGCGGCTTGCCCTCGGCCGGGTGCCGTGGCTTTGCGCTCCACCACGCCGGCGCGCTGTGCACCGCGGCTTGCCCTCGGCCGGGTGCCGTGGCTTTGCGCTCCACCACGCCGGCGCGCTGTGCACCGCGGCTTGCCCTCGGCCGGGTTCCGTGGCTTTGCGCTCCACCACGCCGGCGCGCTGTGCACCGCGGCCTGCCTACGGCCGGGTTTCGTGGCTTTGCGCTCCACCACGCCGGCGCGCTGTGCACCGCGGCTTGCCCTCGGCCGGGTTTCGTGGCTTTGCGCTCCACCACGCCGGCGCGCTGTGCACCGCGGCTTGCCCTCGGCCGGGTGCCGTGGCTTTGCGCTCCACCACGCCGGCGCGCTGTGCACCGCGGCTTGCCCTCGGCCTGGTGCCGTGGCTTTGCGCTCCACCACGCCGGCGCGCTGTGCACCGCGGCTTGCCCTCGGGCGGGTGCCGTGGCTTTGCGCTCCACCACGCCGGCGCGCTGTGCACCGCGGCCTGCCCTCGGCCGGGTGCCGTGGCTTTGCGCTCCACCACGCCGGCGCGCTGTGCACCGCGGCCTGCCCTCGGCCGGGTGCCGTGGCTTTGCGCTCCACCACGCCGGCGCGCTGTGCACCGCGGCTTGCCCTCGGCCTGGTGCCGTGGCTTTGCGCTCCACCACGCCGGCGCGCTGTGCACCGCGGCTTGCCCTCGGCCGGGTGCCGTGGCTTTGCGCTCCACCACGCCGGCGCGCTGTGCACCGCGGCTTGCCCTCGGCCGGGTGCCGTGGCTTTGCGCTCCACCACGCCGGCGCGCTGTGCACCGCGGCTTGCCCTCGGCCGGGTTCCGTGGCTTTGCGCTCCACCACGCCGGCGCGCTGTGCACCGCGGCCTGCCTACGGCCGGGTTTCGTGGCTTTGCGCTCCACCACGCCGGCGCGCTGTGCACCGCGGCTTGCCCTCGGGCGGGTGCCGTGGCTTTGCGCTCCACCACGCCGGCGCGCTGTGCACCGCGGCTTGCCCTCGGCCGGGTGCCGTGGCTTTGCGCTCCACCACGCCGGCGCGCTGTGCACCGCGGCCTGCCCTCGGCCGGGTGCCGTGGCTTTGCGCTCCACCACGCCGGCGCGCTGTGCACCGCGGCTTGCCCTCGGCCGGGTGCCGTGGCTTTGCGCTCCACCACGCCGGCGCGCTGTGCACCGCGGCTCGCCCTTTGCCGGGTGCGGTGGCTTTGCGCTCCACCACGCCGGCGCGCTGTGCACCGCGGCTTGCCCTCGGCCAGGTGCCGTGGCATTGCGCTCCACCACGCCGGCGCGCTATGCACCGCGGCTTGCCTTCGGCCGGGTGCCGTGGCTTTGCGCTCCACCACGCCGGCGCGCTGTGCACCGCGGCTTGCCCTCGGCCGGGTGCCGTGATTTTGCGCTCCACCACGCCGGCGCGCTGTGCACCGCGGCTTGCCCTCGGCCGGGTGCCTTGGCTTTGCGCTCCACCACGCCGGCGCGCTGTGCACCGCGGCCTGCCCTCGGCCGGGTGCCGTGGCTTTGCGCTCCACCACGCCGGCGCGCTGTGCACCGCGGCTTGCCCTCGGCCGGGTGCCGTGGCTTTGCGCTCCACCACGCCGGCGCGCTGTGCACTGCGGCCTGCCCACGGCCGGGTGCCGTGGCTTTGCGCTCCACAACGCCGGCGCGCTGTGCACCGCGGCCTGCCCTCGGCCGGTTGCCGTGGCTTTGCGCTCCACCACGCCGGCGCGCTGTGCACCGCGGCTTGCCTTCGGCCGGGTGCCGTGGCTTTGCGCTCCACCACGCCGGCGCGCTGTGCAACGCGGCTTGCCCTCGGCCGGGTGCCGTGGCTTTGCGCTCCACCACGCCGGCGCGCTGTGCACCGCGGCTTGCCCTCGGCCGGGTGCCGTGGCTTTGCGCTCCACCACGCCGGCGCGCTGTGCACCGCGGCCTGCCCTCGGCCGGGTTCCGTGGCTTTGCGCTCCACCACGCCGGCGCGCTGTGCATCGCGGCTTGCCCTCGGCCGGGTGCCGTGGCTTTGCGCTCCACCACGCCGGCGCGCTGTGCACCGCGGCTTGCCCTCGGCCGGGTGCCGTGGCATTGCGCTCCACCACGCCGGCGCGCTGTGCACCGCGGCTTGCCCTCGGCCGGGTGCCGTGGCTTTGCGCTCCACCATGCCGGTGCGTTGTGCACCGCGGCCTGCCCTCGGCCGGGTGCCGTGGCTTTGCGCTCCACCACGCCGGCGCGCTGTGCACCGCGGCTTGCCTTCGGCCGGGTGCCGTGGCTTTGCGCTCCACCACGCCGGCGCACTGTGCAACGCGGCTTGCCCTCGGCCGGGTGCCGTGGCTTTGCGCTCCACCACGCCGGCGCGCTGTGCACTGCGGCCTGCCCACGGCCGGGTGCCGTGGCTTTGCGCTCCACAACGCCGGCGCGCTGTGCACCGCGGCCTGCCCTCGGCCGGTTGCCGTGGCTTTGCGCTCCACCACGCCGGCGCGCTGTGCACCGCGGCTTGCCTTCGGCCGGGTGCCGTGGCTTTGCGCTCCACCACGCCGGCGCGCTGTGCAACGCGGCTTGCCCTCGGCCGGGTGCCGTGGCTTTGCGCTCCACCACGCCGGCGCGCTGTGCACCGCGGCTTGCCCTCGGCCGGGTGCCGTGGCTTTGCGCTCCACCACGCCGGCGCGCTGTGCACCGCGGCCTGCCCTCGGCCGGGTTCCGTGGCTTTGCGCTCCACCACGCCGGCGCGCTGTGCATCGCGGCTTGCCCTCGGCCGGGTGCCGTGGCTTTGCGCTCCACCACGCCGGCGCGCTGTGCACCGCGGCTTGCCCTCGGCCGGGTGCCGTGGCTTTGCGCTCCACAACGCCGGCGCGCTGTGCACCGCGGCTTGCCCTCGGCCGGGTGCCGTGGCTTTGCGCTCCACCACGCCGGTGCGCTGTGCACCGCGGCCTGCCTACGGCCGGGTTTCCATGGCTTTGCGCTCCACCACGCCGGCGCGCTGTGCACCGCGGCTTGCCCTCGGCCGGGTGCCGTGGCTTTGCGCTCCACCACGCCGGCGCGCTGTGCACCGCGGCCTGCCTACGGCCGGGTGCCGTGGATTTGCGCTCCACCATGCCGGCGCGAAGTTTACCGCGGCCTGCCCTCGGCCGGGTGCCGTGGCTTTGCGCTCCACAACGCCGGCGCGCTGTGCACCGCGGCTTACCCTCGGCCGGGTGCCGTGGCTTTGCGCTCCACCACGCCGGCGCGCTGTGCACCGCGGCTTACCCTCGGGCGGGTGCCGTGGCTTTGCGCTCCACCACGCCGGCGCGCTGTGCACCGCGGCCTGCCTATGGCCGGGTGCCGTGGCTTTGCGCTCCACCACGCCGGCGCGCTGTGCACCGCGGCCTGCCCTCGGCCTGGTGCCGTGGCTTTGCGCTCCACCACGCCGGCGCGCTGTGCACCGCGGCTTGCCCTCGGGCGGGTGCCGTGGCTTTGCGCTCCACCACGCCGGCGCGCTCTGCACCGCGGCTTGCCCTCGGCCGGGTGCCGTGGCTTTGCGCTCCACCACGCCGGCGCGCTGTGCACCGCGGCTTGCCCTCGGCCGGGTGCCGTGGCTTTGCGCTTCACCACGCCGGCGCGCTGTGCACCGCGGCTTGCCCTCGGCCGGGTTTCCGTGGATTTGCGCTCCGTTTGGATAATTGACAAATTTATTTCGCAATTATGCTGGAAGTATGGGGGAGGGAGTTTCTGACCCTGAAAAATTGAGCCCGTGGCCCGCCGAGGACCCGACGATTTTTTCTGAGAATTTTGTGGTTTTTGCTTACTGGGGAATTTTCCTCGGGACAGAGTACCCGGCAGTTCGACCTTCCTGAGTTTTGATTGGTCGCGTTGTGACAACCTGAACCGTGGTGGGTTAGACAGAGTCTCAAAAGTCAGACGGCATGAAACGCCTGCGTCATGACTGGTCACCGTGACGTCACGGAAGTAGAAGAGGTTGGGGAGATGGAAAGACATTTTGACATCGGACACATCACAGAGTGATGTGGAGCGACACTTGAAATGACGGGAGGTGCAAGGCATCGAACGGCCTGCACTCCATCACCTGAGTTTGTGAATGTGAAAGGTCTTTCGGAAAGCTTTGAAAGCTTTGCGAAATACAAACTTCATCATTCTGCGAGTACTTTCGGGCTCCGAGTCTACCAACTAAAAAAGTTACAAAGTTCTCGTAGAATTTTTAAACGTAAGAACAGCGATGGCAGCAGCGAATGAAGCAATGAACGCGAGATCGGAGGAGGAGGTGAAGTCTGTGTATGGGGACCTGCGACTGGTGGCGCGGTTGCTGGCGATAGGTAATGGTGTGGACAAGAAGTGCGACGCCGTGGCACCAGCTTTGGACCGGTGTGTGCGTTTCTTTGAGGCAGCGGATCTGCAGAGCGCGGTTGAGATGTTGAACTTCGGGCTGGCGCTCGGCGGTTTTACGCCCGCGGAGCGGGACGGGCAAGGGAAGGTGACGGAGAAGGCGATGTTGAAACCTCCGGCGAGGGAGCGACCGAATTTTGCGGCAGCACTTACAGAGGCAGCGGAGCAGTGCGTGGAGGTGTTGGTTTGTGTGTTGGGATTTAAAGTCCCGGAGGTGCCGCAGCAGTCTGCGTCGGAAAACTGTATCAGCGACAAACCGGCGCGGGAGGACGACGATGATAACGAGGAGAATGAGGAAGAGGCACCAGGCGAGGAGTTTTTTGCCGAGACGGAGGAAGAAGTGGTTGCGCCAAAACTGAAAAATAAAAAAGGTAAATTTGCAACAGGTGTTGCGCCGGATGGGCTGGCGAAGGACGCGGAGCTCAAACGCAGGATGGACGCGTACCTGGCGTCGGTGATTCTGGGGTACGCGCTGGCAGCAGAAAAAGGAGGTTTATCTGTGTTTCGGTTGAGGGAGCGTCCGAGCGCGAAGCTTAGGAAAACTGTAGTTGCGGACCCGGCGACAGGAGAGATGAAGTCAGTTTCGTTTCCGCGTCTGACGAAGAATCAGTTCTTAGAGCAGAATATGGAGATGTTGGAGATTCTGGAAACGAAAGAGGAACGCGCGCAGTTCAGGCAGTATGTTGCGTGGATCATGAAACTGGCAGACAGGCACAGTTAGACGGAAGTGTATGACTTTGACGCGCAGGTTAGGAGCGTTATCGAGGATGGGAGGTTGGATTCGTGGGACCCGATTAGACTGGGACACAGATTTCAGTACGAGTACGTACCGGCGCAACGAGAGGCGCAGAGTTTGCTGGAGGAGAGGAACCGTGACAAGGGACACCGGAGGGAGCAAGGAGCAGAAAAAGGAAAGAAGGACGGGATTTGTGATTTCTTTCAGAAAAAGGAAGGATGTAAGAAAGGAAAGGACTGCAACTTTATTCACGTTTGCAGGGGCTGCAAGTCGCCCGAGCACGGGCACGCGAGCTGCGTGAAGTGAGGATGAAGACACGGGTAGCCGGGATGACGGCAGCAAGATGATGTCCAGCCGGGATGACGGACACGCGATGTGCGGATGAGCGCAGATGTGAAAGTAGTTCGATGAAAAGTGCTTTGCAGACTCAGATTGTTTCTTGGACCTTTAGAAAGGTAGTCTGAAAGTTGATTGTATGAGGGAGTAGACAGTAAGTCTGGTTTGGTATTGGTGAAATATCACTTTACTCTTTGAATTTATGAAAAGATTGTTCTATTAATTTGAAAATGTGTTTGTGGTTGATTGCTTGCCTAAGTTGATGGTGCAGTAGTCCGGGGGAAAGTGCTTGATTGCGGGGTGCAGTGCATATTGTTGTTGGAATTGTGTGTTTCAGAAGTGGGGTGAATTGCTTGCTGGTTCTGGTGGATGGTGCAGTTGTCTTGAGGGAGAGACTTGATTTGTGGGACGTGCCCTGTGAAGGGGAGGACTTGTGGTAGGATTTCAGAGTGTGAGGGGATATGGTTGGAAAGAAGGGCCGGTCAGGCTCGGAGGATATGGTAGTCAGAGGAAAGGTGTGGAGGCTGGAGCTGCCACTATGCTTGCCTGCAGTAAGATTGTAAGATTGTGTATCAAAGTTGTGGGAGGAACACAGGGGTCTGCCGGCCTGCCTGTGTGGCATTTGGGAGCAGAAGCACCAGCCGGTTGGGTAAAGGAACTTGCAGGTCGGCGTGAGCCCCTGCAGTTTGGGCTGACTCTTCAGCTTCCCAGCTGCCTACCACCTCCCTAGAAGTACTCAAAAGTTTGGTGTTGAAATTGGTGCTTGTAAGCACCGCCACTATCACAGAAATCTCTCCTCCCCGGGAAGTACTTGTGTGGATAATTGAGAAATTTATTTCGCAATTATGCTGGAAGTACGGGGGAGGGAGTTTCTGACCCTGAAAAATTGAGCCCGTGGCCCGCCGAGGGCCCGACGATTTTTTCTGAGAATTTTGTGGTTTTTGCTCACTGGGGAATTTTCCTCGGGACGGAGTTCCGATGAATCCGGCAGTACGACTTTCCTGAGTTTTGATTGGTCGCTTTGTGACAACCTGAACCGTGGTGGGTGAGACAGAGTCTCAAAAGTCGGACGGCATGGAATGTCTGCGTCATGACTGGTCACCGTGACGTCACGGAAGTAGAAGAGGTTGGGGAGATGGAAAGACATTTTGACATCGGACACATCACAGAGTGATGTGGAGCGACACTTGACACGACGGGAGGTGCAAGGCATCCAACGGCCTGCACTCCATCACCTGAGTTTGTGAATGTGAAAGGTCTTTCGGAAAGCTTTGAAAGCTTTGCGAAATACAAACTTCATCATTCTGCGAGTACTTTCGGGCTCCGAGTCTACCAACTAAAAAAATTACCCACACCCGCCACTCCCTCGGGTAATGGAACTTGCAGGTCGGCGTGAGCCCCTGCAGTTTGGGCTGACTCTTCAGCTTCCCAGCTGCCTACCACCTCCCTAGAAGTACTCAAAAGTTTGGTGTTGAAATTGGTGCTTGTAAGCACCGCCGCTGTCACAGAAATCTCTCCTCCCCGGGAAGTACTTACCACGCCGGCGCGCTGTGCACCGCGGCCTGCCCTCGGCCGGGTGCCGTGGCTTTGCGCTCCACCACGCCGGCGCGCTGTGCACCGCGGCTTGCCCTCGGCCGGGTGCCGTGGCTTTGCGCTCCACCACGCCGGCGCTCTGTGCACCGCGGCTTACCCTCGGCCGGGTGCCGTGGCTTTGCGCTCCACCACGCCGGCGCTCTGTGCACCGCGGCCTGCCTACGGCCGGGTTTCCGTGGCTTTGCGCTCCACCACGCCGGCGCGCTGTGCACCGCGGCCTGCCCTCGGCCGGGTGCCGTGGCTTTTCGCTCCACCACGCCGGCGCGCTGTGCACCGCGGCCTGCCCACGGCCGGGTGCCGTGGCTTTTCGCTCCACCACGCCGGCGCGCTGTGCACCGCGGCTTGCCCTCGGCCGGGTGCCGTGGCATTGCACCGCGGCCTGCTCTCGCGCGTTACGCACTGCGGCCACCGCTTGCACCTGCCCACACCCCTCTTGCGCTCCCCTGACCCCCTCCCTAACCCGGTCATATCGGTGGCCGCGTGCTTCTCTTAGCAGGCGACACCTGTCCGACACGGCGCAGCGCTATCCATCAGGAGTCCGCTCCGTGCCCCTTGCTCGCGACCCGCGCAGCAACTCCGAGCTGGGGTGGAGCTATCAGATTGTGGGAACCTGCACTCCCCCTCGGGACCCCGCACGCCCCCCTGGTCCGAGGGGCTACCTCGGGCGCCTCCCTTCAACCTTTCCTAAGGCTTGTAATGGTGCTGCGTCAGGTAACGAGGACGTCAAAGTTGCCTCGCTGTCCGCTCTGCAGCAGTGGTTGCCGCGCGGGGCGGAGCTTACCAAAGTGGTGATGGCGCTATTTCAAAGCGGGATGAAGGCGAGAAGCGCCACCCCTCCCTTGGGTAGCTTGTGCTACTGCGGTGGCCCGATCCTGCGCGTGGGCTCCACGCACGAGTCGTCGTGATGCGGCGGCTCCTGAGCCAACTCGATGCCCACAGATCCAACTGCAGACCGCAGCGACTTCTCCTTGTTGTCAGCGCGCAAATGTCTCCTTTGCGCTGCTCCTCCTACGGCCTGCTACTCTGCCCCATCCTCGATCTGCTGCTGTTGCCCGATCGTTAATTTGGCCCAGGCGACTTATGGCTGATGCGCCATCAGCAACCACAATTCACCGGAGATGGTTCGGAGGGCTGCGCGCAGGAGCCGGAGGGCCTGCGGCGTGCGCATCTGCGGTGCTTGTTCGGCGCTCTGGCCAATCAGGAGCTCGCCTTGCAGGTGCCTCCTAGCCTTCGAGGCCTCCAGTCAGGAGTCCATCCGCTCCGATGCGCGCTGTCAAGTGCTGTTCATGTCATGCAGCCGCAGGTGCAAGTGCGCGGCTGTCCTTGCAAGTGCCAGTTGTCAAGCACTGCACAGCAAGGCTGGACTTTCGATCCAGACGCTTAGCTAAAACGTGATCATCGAGCTGCCTTGAAGCGCGAGAGGAGTGGCAGACGGCACGAGCGCGACACGCGGTGCGGGTGTGCAGGCGATGTCCGTGGTGGAGAGCTCCGTGCAGTTTATAAAGACTGGCGTAGCGAAGCCCTCGCAGCGTGTCGAAGGGCTGCTCAGCTTCGCCATCTTGGTCCGCCTCGCCGCCGTTGACACCAAAGCTGGTATGCAGCCCGGCCGCCACGGCTCCTTCTACTTTGTGTGCCCGCGCGCCTTGCTCTGCTTGAGGTGCCTCGCGCGGGCGCCGGCGGCTCGGACCTGCCACGGGCACCCGCCCTGCAGAACCTCAATGGCTCCGCAGGAGGTATACACAGTATCCTCCTTGCGAATCGGCCTATGACTCATCACTGATCTCGTGCTCATCACTGATTGGCGTGCCTGCAGAGAGCGCCATCACCAAAGAGAAGTTCTGGTCGGCAGTGCTCGGCACTGACTCTCAGTTCCTGGCGCCGAGCGCGGTGGCGAAGTACGCGGCGGCGGACTGCGCGATCCTCTCCGCCCTGCTGGAAGATCTGCTCCTGCAGGTGCGCTCTCTGGCGCGCTTCGACCGTAGCGCCGGCCTCGCCGCCCCCCCGCCTCCCCCTCACGCACCCAGCGCCTCCGGCAACGACGTCCAATCAGCGCGCCAAGCGGCTCTGCAGTGACGCCGCCACGTGACGGCCGCTCCACGGGCGGGGAGCATCTGCATCACGCTGATGAGGGGTGCAGCTCTTGATGGGCCTCGTGGGGGACCATCTGTCTCCCCCATTGTATTTGCAGCAACCCACCCAGGTGGACAAGGTGAAAGGGGGCTTCACGACGCTTGGCCGGGTTGCCAGCCAGCTGCTGCTGAGCCCTGTCTCGGAGATTCGCATCGCGGCTAAAGGCGCCCTGGGGCGATGCCTCTCGTCGCCGTCCCCCGACATTCAGCACGGCCTGGTGGACGGCTTCGAGTACTGGGTGGACGCGCAAGAGGTGAGACCGCTCGCTCGGCCGCGGCGGCAGATCCTGTGCATGCCCCCAATCCCGTGGCGCCCAGGCAGCGCCCAGGAGAGGGAGGCGCCCCGCAGGAAAAGCTGCTGAGGAGCCAAACAGGTGTAAGCTTTTTATGACAGGTGGACGCACTTTGCCTGGACGGGTTATAGAGGTGCTAGGGCTGTAGATGGCAAAGCTGGCTGTACCACTGAGCGATGCGGCCTGGTGGTGGGTCGCCCTTGGACCTCGGCGGCGCGTTGCATGCAGCGGGCTTCTGGCCTGGCCTCTCGAGGGCGCAGGTGCCACATGCGCATAGGCCTGGCCTCTCGAGGGCGCAGGTGCCACATGCGCATAGGCCTGGCCTCTTGAGGGCGCAGGTGCCACATGCGCATAGTATTGGAATCTGCAAGTGCCTGCTGATCAGTTTGGTGTAAAGCATGACTATCTAGACCCTCTACAGTAGTCAGGATGCTCAAACCCTGAAGAAACCCTAAAGAAACCCTGTGGAACCCTTAGATCTAGATCTGTAGATCTGCTGAACTAATCGTGGCCGTCAGATCATTGATGACCATCAGCAAGTGCGTAATAAGTTCATCTGTACTCAGGTGTGTCACTGTCGGTCGGTATGAACACGACAGTGACACGTGGGACTCTGTTTAGTGAACTTTCACATAGATCGCCCAATCAGTTATGATGGCGCGTTAATGTTCGTGGCGTTTCGAGCTGCGAACTGGTATATCTTTTGATAATGAAAGTATGCGCTCGCTTTTGTGAAAACGAAACTCTCGAATTCCAACAGGTTTTGGGCCCACTTACTACACAGTAAGTGTTAACCTACGGTTGTATCACGCAAAATTTTGCTGCGCGTATTCGGAAATGAGTAAGACACGAGACAAGGCCAAAGTTGTAGAGAGGTCCCCGCCAGGTCTGGGTGTGGAACCTACTTATGGCGAACTTTCGGAAGAAAGGAAGCCTGATGGACTTTCAGTAGGGGAGGACTCTGCAGCGCTGACTTCTCTTATCGATGAGAGGCAGCAACAGCTATTTTCGCAGCAAGACGCGCGTTTAAATGAGCTTATGAAAATGGTTCAAGTCCTGGCACAAGCAGTGCCGCAGTTGGCTGTTGCGAATCAGAATGCGGGGACGGGAAATGCTATTGCGTGTCCTGAGGCCGCGGAATCCAGTATGTCTGGTTCCAGTGTTAAATCTCGAGTTGCGAGTGGTACTGTGGACGTACCTTTACCTCTTCTGACGGATATGTTGAAGGGGTTCCCGACTGACCAGCTCTATTCTGGTCAGGAGGCAGAAAATGACAGCAAGTGGCTTGAATCCCGAGGTAAAATTGTACCGTCTATGCGTCACCCGGCGATGGCGCTGTTCTTGTCGGACGCGCGCGAGTTGGAGGACATCAAGAAGGACGAGAAGTTCTCGGTGGCAGCGAATCAGTTGTTTCATGACTTTCTGTCGCGCGTTACTACCAGGACGGCGAACGCAGTTGTTCGGTCATACAGTACTGAAGCGGACGGTGCCTCAGCCTGGCGACAGCTAATTAAAATGCGTCGGAGCACGGGCTCTGCGTACTTTGTGCGGCAGGTCAAGGCTCTGCTTGATGACACGAAGAGGTTTACGACGCTCGCACCCCCGCTGCAGGGCTTTCTGAATGCGAGGGAGGTTCTTGACAGGGTGGAGGAGTATGCGTGCACGAGCAAATTCCTGCCGGGTGGTGAGAAGTTTCATGTCGCCAGCCTGGAGGCAGTCTTTGTGGCTATGGTTCTGAATTCCTTGAACCCGGCGTATGTCCATATACGCACTATGTTCTCTGGGGACGAGTTGCCGTCGTTCAAGAAGCTAAATGATGCGGTGTGTGACCTCTATGACAACGTCATCGCGACTTCGGCAGCTGCGACGGAGACGGGTGCTGGAATCGTGGAGGACCGTCGCAAGCAGGCGGAGCAGAAGCGTGTTGCGTTACTCAAGCGAGTTCCATGCCCGGTGTGTCATATGACTGGACACTCGTCCAGTGAATGCTTTGTTACTAACGAAGAGAAAAGGGAGGCTTACCTTAAGAAGAATCCTAAGAGGCGGGAAGCCATAATGAAGAGGGTCCAGGACTACCAGAAGCATGGGAAGCTACCCAATCGAGCGGCTGCTGTTGCTGAAACTGGGCAGCACCCTGGTGTGGATGACACTAGCGAGGCTCTGTATGCAATCTGTGAGCTGGTGGAGGACAGCGTGGTCACCTGCTTCTCTGACGACCTACCTGAATTTATCTCTGGTTGTACTGTGGGAGGCTATACTACATCTCAGTCTGGTATCTCCCTGTGCAATTACTATTCGGTTCTGGACGGGCTTACATCTTCTGAGGGTCCCACCCCTGTGGGGGGTGGGGACCAGCCTATGAGTGGTACCTATCGGTGGGTGTCTGATGCTCCTATGAGCAGGCACTCTGCAGTGACCTGGTAAGAAGTCACACCCTTATCAGCCCAATAAGCATCGGTTCTTATTGAACAGGCACAAGTATTTCCCCGTGGCTCCGGTGTACGACTCGTTTGTCTACATTGATACTCTGTGCACAGCCCTCCCTGGGAGGAAGCTTGAGCCTACCCAAACCCTGTGGGAAGCAGGAAGGGAGCAGCATCTTGGCCCGGGGTATCAGATATCCCCCAGGCAGCCGTGGTACACTTCAGATGTCCAATATGTGCATAGTATGTTCATGAGTGGCTCTGTGGAAGTGTTGGACAGGGCAATAACTGTGCTGGAGAGGCCTCACTTTCCAGTCGATGGCAGAGTGGTGAGTCACGAGAAGGTGATGTGTGTCAAGCATGTTGTGGCCGAGCAGTTCGGTCTACTGCAGCGTCTGCTCGAGAAGGAACCGGTTATGGTACGAGGGTCCTTTGAGAAGCTGCAGTCATGGGTGACTTTACTCAGTATGGTTACTCGAGACACTGTGCAGGCGGTCGAGACCTTCTGGGCATTACTGGGGTATGATTGTGAGGATGAGTGGGACTCTGGCTCCTCGTCTGATGGTGATGATCATTCAGATCAGGATGACTATGACTCTGGGGATTCCTCTCATCGTGGTGATGTCTCTTCAGATCGAGGAGATCCTGAACTTGTGGCTACACCGGATGCCTATGTTATATATGGTATTGAACAGATTGTTGTGCCTGGGTCAACAGATCGGCATGCCTGGTCTTATCACCCATTGCCTGGGCCTATGATTACACTGGATGACTCTGGTATCAGTATCAGAACACCTGAACAGGTTGTTGCAGACCAACATGCCTGGTCTCGTCACACATTGGCTGGAGACAACTATATGCCTGGTCTCAGCGATCCCTCTGACTCGGATGATGGTGGTTATGCTTCAGATACTGTGCCAGATCTGGTGGATGCCTCTGACTCGGACGAGGAGGATGATGCGCACTCATGTCAGCCCTTTGAAGGAGTGGGTGGCATCCCCTCTGATGATTGGGCATCTGGACTGTTCTGTCATCACGGTTGTGGCGACTCAGATTGCTCCATCCCCGATCTGGACTCAGCTTCAGACTCTGACTCGGACGAGGAGGATGATATGCACTCGTGGCAGCCCTTTGAAGGAGTGGGTGGCATCCCCTCTGATGATTGGGCATCTGGACTATTCTGTCCATCTCGCAAGAACCGCCTCTGTGCCAAGGGCGCTGAGTCTGGGATTGGAGGTTACTGCTCTTCTGATTGGTATTATGATGCGCCTGATCTTGAAGATGCCTCTGACTTGGACGAGGGGGAAGATATGCACTCATGGCAGCCCTTTGAAGGAGTGGGTGGCATCCCCTCTGATGATTGGGCATCTGGACTATTATGTCCATCTGATCTTGAGGATGGGAGTGACTCTGGCGATGAGGATGCATGTGAGCTACGTGAGGGCCTCCCTGTGGGCAGCCCTCTTACCCGGTATATTGCATCGGCAGACAACACGGCTGACATCTTCACCAGAGCCCTACCGTTGACTGCATTCGGTGGGAAGGTGGCGATGATAGACAGTGGTGCCACCAAGCACATCTTCAACATGGTGAGTGACTTTGGCGATGACTTTGACCCTGCTTCCAGTTCCACTTTCAGTGTGGTACAGGCGGGTACTGTGTGCTCGGAGGGCAGTGGCACGGTCACATTTGCCAAGCTGGATGTGTCCACTGGGCGCGCAGTTGGGCTGCAGTTCACTGGTGCCCACTGCATTCCTGGGCAGCCATTCAACCTTGTGTCTGTGGTGGCGCTTGAGGATGCTGGTTTCAGTGTTGATTTTGGGGCCAGGCAGATATCCAGTGGGGGGGTAACCTTCTCATTCTCGAGAGTTAGCAACCAGTACATCATATATGAGGATCAGATATCTGGCACTTTGGACACCTACATGGCCTGTGCAGCATACCATGACGACTCAGACCGGGACAAGATAGACTGGAAGCTTGAGGAGGCTGGGAAGCACATTGAGCAGCATGGGCCCTTCACTCTGGAGTTGTTTGCCTCCGTTGACAACCACATACTGGATGACTATTGTACAACTGACAACCCTTGCTTCAGCAGGGACTGGGCGGGTAAAGCCTGCTATGGCAACCCACCTTATGAGCATGACACCATCCTGAGATGCCTGCAGAAGGCTCTCAGTGACTCTGCTCGGGCGCCTCAGTCCACCAAGTTTCTCTTGGTACTGCCCAGATGGGAGACAGCCAGTTGGTGGCAGTTTATATCTCTGTTTACCATTGTCCATGAATACCCTGCTGGAGAGAAAATATTCTCGGCTCCATTGGACTCATGCTACAATGTCGAGAACCTGGAGATGTGTGGGAAGAGCCGGGTATGGGTCAGGGAGACCAAGTGGCCTGTGGTGGTGATCTTCAAGGATGGGCATACTGTGATGAAGCTTGATGCTAAGATGCTGGCTCATGTTCGACTTGGCCACATTGGTGACGTGACCATGCAGGAGATGCTGGATGAGGAGGTTCCTATGGGTATTACTGTGGGGGAGTATGCCAAGAGTCTGGTGTGGCGCTGCCCTGAGAGGTGTATTTCATGCAGGCTCACCAAGATGATCAGGCCATGTATGAATTCTACTGGAAGGGAGTGTGCTGCAGAGATTGGCTTGCTGGTATGGTCTGACACGTGTGGCCCGTTCAGGCCCAGTGCTGGTGGGTACCGGTGGTTTGTCCTCTTCGTGGATGACTGTACAGCTTGGATATGCGTGTACTTCCTGAAGAGGAAGTCGGACTACCTGGCAGCCCTTGAGAACTTCCTGGCGGAAGTGAGGCAACACAGGTGCCGCATGAGCCTTGTGGAGAAGTATCATATGGTGTTGCACACTGATGGGGACTCTACGATGATTGCTGGGCAGACACGGCAGTACTGCAAAGACTAGGGCATTGAGCAACGCCATGGATCGCCGTACCTCCATGAGAACCAAGCTCGTGTGGAGAGGGCTCACAGGATAGTGCAGGCGATGGCTCGGGCGCTGCTATTGACATCTGGTTTTGGTGTGGACATGTGGCCACTTGCTGTTCATCACTCTGTGTACGTTCTGAACAGGACATTCCAGAAGTCCCTCCACAAGAAGCCTCCTTACTACAAGTTGTATGGGCAGCACCAAGACCTTTCACATCTTCGAGTTTTTGGATGTCTGGCTTATGCCTTTGTGGACCCGGACAACAGGGAGCACAAGCTCAGTGACATGGCGAGGCAGCTGAGATATGTTGGTCACTCTGAGGTCTCATCCGCCTACTTGTTGTATGATCCTGAGTCAGGGAAGATAGTCAAGTCTGGCATGGTCAAGTTCCAAGAAGCTGTGGACAAACTGGGCAAGGTCATTACCACCTGGGATCCCTCTGTGGTGGCCCCGTTGAGTACCAATTTCATGGTCACGACATTGGATGGCACATATCATGATACCCTCCCGAGTCAGCTGGGCGACAGTGTTCTTGATGTGGGGGTCTATCTACCTGAAGACAGTGACGAAATTCTGGCGGTGCTGAGAGTGCAGGCAGCCGATGAGGCATGCTGGGTGAGTCTCTGGGCCTACTTGGATGGCCATCCAGAGCACCTTGCTGCTGTGCGCTCAGCTGCGCACGGTGGTGACCTCAATGTCAACTACCCTCTGTTCACTGAGGTCATGGTGGATGCTGGAGGTGAGAAGATGGAAGCTGGCATTATATGCGCGCGAGCTGTGGAGGCCAGTTCATTCCCGTACTGTGTCATGTTGCTCACCAACTTCACACACATTGACCTGCCAGTGGGTAAGGTGCACTTCCCTCCTGAGCACACATGCTTGGCAGTGGTGGGGAAGTCGTGTGCTGGGAGCTCGGTGGATGTGCTGCCAGGTGGAGTGACTGAGCCCAAGGGGGTCAAACAAGCTATGGGGGCTCCTGATGCTGGTGAGTGGATGGAAGCTATTCAGACCCGAGCTGGAGGCCCTGGTCACGGTCAAGCAAGCTCTCCTGATGATGGACATGGAAGATGTCCCTCCTGGTGTTTGTCTGTTGGACATGTCCTTGGTGCTAAAGGTCAAGCTGGACAAGCACAGGCAGCTACAGAAGCGCAAGGCGAGGGTGTGTGTGCGGGGCAACAAGCAGGAGTATGGTGTTGACTACTTTGACACCTTTGCTCCGTGCACACAGTTGTCTTCGGTGAGGCTAGTGATCATTCTGGCGCTCAACCTTGCCCTCAACGTCTATCACATGTATGTGGAGACCGCCTTTCTGAATTCGGTCCTGGAGGAGGACCTATATGTCAGGCTCCCTAGGGAGCTGGAAAGTATTAGGGCAGGACATGTGCCAAGCTCCTCAAGGCGGTGTATGGCCTGAAGCAGGCGGGCAAGGAGTGGTTTGAGACCAGTGATGCCTTCTTCATGGGCTATGATGTGAGGATGCTGCGCAGTGATGTTGAGCCTTGTCTCTACTACATCCGGGACTCTGACATCACGGTCATCATTCTGGCATATGTTGATGACTACATTGTGGCCACCAACAGTCGCTCATGGTATGACAACTTTGTGGCAGCCTTCAACTCCAAGTATGCCTGTAAGGACTTGGGTGTTCTGGATCTTGTGATGGGCATTGGTGTGCGCTGGGGGCCTGGGATGGCATATTTATCTCAGTCTGGGTACATCTCTCAGATGATTGAGACCTATGGACTTCAAGATGCCAAGCCAGCGAGCCTGCCTATGTCTTCAGGGTGCTCTCTTGCCCCATCAGATGGTAAGGATGCCACCATTCCCTTCAGGGGGCTACTTGGGCAGCTGCAGTGGGTTGCAAGGTGCACGCGCCCTGACATCATGGCTGCTGTATCTGCTCTTTCTCGTTTCTGTGTGTCCTATGGCCCAGAGCACTTTGTGGCTCTGAAGCAGGTTGTCAGACCTTAAGGGCACTGTGGACCACGAGCTGGTACTGCGGACAACCTCCTCTGTGCCAAGGGGGCTGGGTCTGGCCAGTGGAGCACTACCACTATGCATATATACTGATGCTGACTATGCTGGGTGCAAGACCACGAGGAGATCTACATTTCGTATTGCGGTCTACCTATGTGGTAGCTTGCTCATCTTCTCCTCGATCATGCAGAGGTGTGTATCGCTGTCGACCACTGAGGCTGAGATAATAGCCATGTCTGAAGGTGCGAGGGAGATCAAGTACATCATCAACGTGCTGACCGACCTGGTGGACATCTGCACCCCAGTACAGATGTACTGTGTCAACCAGGGGGCCATTCATCTGGCATCTGACTATGTCAACAACAACAGATCCAAGCACATCGAGGTGAGAAACATGTACATCCGAGAGCTGGTGAAGTCCAAGATGGTAGAAGCCATGTATGTCGCCTCAGAGGACAACACAGCTGACATCTTCACCAAACCTCTTCCCCTACCAGCATTCCTTATACACAGGGAAAGACTGGGCATCATGAAGTTGCAGAACTCCACCTCTGAAGACTGAAGACTGAAGGGGCACCATCCCCATAAACTGGAGCTGGAGGGGCACCATCCCAAGAACTGGGTGTTGCTGACTGAAGGGGCACCATTCCCAAGAACTGGCAGTAGGACAACTAGACAGTCACCCTTTAGAAGGGGTATTGGAATCTGCAAGTGCCTGCTGATCAGTTTGGTGTAAAGCATGACTATCTAGACCTTCTACAGTAGTCAGGATGCTCAAACCCTGAAGAAACCCTAAAGAAACCCTGTGGAACCCTTAGATCTAGATCTGTAGATCTGCTGAACTAATCGTGGCCGTCAGATCATTGATGACCATCGGCAAGTGCGTAATAAGTTCATCTGTACTCAGGTGTGTCACTGTCGGTCGGTATGAACACGACAGTGACACGTGGGACTCTGTTTAGTGAAGTTTCACATAGATCGCCCAATCAGTTATGATGGCGCGTTAATGTTCGTGGCGTTTCGAGCTGCGAACTGGTATATCTTTTGATAATGAAAGTATGCGCTCGCTTTTGTGAAAACGAAACTCTCGAATTCCAACACTTAGGCCTGGCCTCTCGAGGGCGCAGGTGCCACATGCGCATAGGCCTGGCCTCTCGAGGGCGCAGGTGCCACATGCGCATAGGCCTGGCCTCTCGAGGGCGCAGGTGCCACATGCGCATAGGCCTGGCCTCTCGAGGGCGCAGGTGGCATATGCACATAGGCCTGGCACAGTGCAGGCAGATCTGAGCAGGCTACTTTGCGCATGCCAGGGGGTGAACCAGGTCCTCAGACAGGAGCCCCCATCAATCAGTTGCGTCAGTAAGCGGTCCAAGTTGGTGGGGGTGCCCGTGCCAGGAGGCAAACAAGGTCCTCGTGGAGGACCCCGAGCCCTACGCCTCTATTCCGCCGCCACGCTTTGCCCAGGCGCTGCTCAATCTCAACCTCGTCAACCCTCGCACTGTTCCACCTGGTGGGCTGCCCCTCTTCGTACCCCTGCGTCGAGGCAATCTGCGCTTCCACATGCCGGGTTTTCCTGCAAGCTCAGTTCCTGCAGTGCGGACACTCTCACAGGCTGGAGAGGAGGCGGCCGTGATGGCGGCGCGACGAGGCCCTTTCCGTCTGTCTGCAGAGCTCCACTTTAACCCCCATCTGCGCCCCACCACCCTTTGTGCTCGCTTGCACAGCGCTCACTAGCTCTCCCGTGCGGCCAGCATTCCAGCTCATCGGAATTGCTGAGGTGCGAGATGTGGGACGGGGCGGGGGGGAGTGATTGGCCAGAATTGGCTCCGAAGCTCGCCCTGCTGTCACACCACGAGTGCGTGGCAGGGGTGGTGAAGAACCCTGCACACGTATGGGATGCCTTGTTCGCCCACATCTGTGGCCAGCAGGTGCGCCTCGCCTTCTTCTCGGAGGTTTGCGTGTGGTGCGGAGATGGGTGTAAGCCGCATGTTCCAACCCTGCACCTGCCGCGCACGTCCCAACGTGAGCATCAGGGTAGCGCGCAGACCCTCCGCCGGGCGATGCCGCGCTCTCTCTGACGGAAGCGGTGCGTGGGACCTGGCAGGTGGAGTACACAGTGACGCTCAGCGCGGCGGACACCTGCAGCCTCTTCCTTGGCGAGAAAGGCCTCCGCAGGTGTGCTGCGCACTGGTGGCCACCCCAGGGCAGGGCTTTGCGCCCCCTGCTCTTTGCCAGGCCGGGGTCTCGTAGAGCCCTGCGTGGCGCCCTCGTCACCGGGCCACCCCCTGCATCGGGCACGGGGCGCACCCTGCATTGGACTCTGGCAGGCCATCCCCTGCATCGGGCACGGGGCGCACCCTGCACTGGACTCTGGCAGGCCATCCCCTGCATCGGGCACGGGGCGCACCCTGCATTGGACTCTGGCAGGCCATCCCCTGCATCGGGTCATCGTCCGCATCGGGCCGGTGCGCAGTTTGTGGTTGCTGGGCAGCACGTGGTTGGCATAGCACGTGGTTGGGGCAGCACGTGGTTGGCATAGCAGGTGGTTGGCATAGCACGTGGTTGGGGCAGCACGTGGTTGGTGCAGCACGTGGATGCGTGAACCAGTTCTGGCACACGGCTCGTTTGCCAAAGCCCACAGCAAGCATATGAGCCGTGTGGGCTTTGGCAAACGATCCTTGTGCCTGAACTAAATAACCCCCACAACTTAGACAATACGCTGATATGGGCTGTACAATGCGGTGTAATACTTATTGAAACAGGATCCGATCTATGTATCGCCACATACGCTGCTGTGGGCTTTGGCGAACGAACCGTATGCTTGAATGAAGTTTGCACGTGGTTCGAGGCACGAGGCACGCTGGGACGCGCTCATGAGCAATGGCGGGGGTGGTGCAGTGGGCGCGTGGCGGTGAGGAGAGCTGCGATGTCCGCGCTCCGGAGCCTGGCGTGCGCTCTGCCGGAGACTCTGTCCCCGCAGTTCATGAGCGCGGCGGAGGCGTGCTTCGACACCACCGCGCACGACGCGCTGAGCGATCTCGACATCAAAATCTTCAACACGCACCCTACGCAGCTCGCGGTGAGTGCGTCGGAGATGATGGACATGGACGATGGCGCCACAATGGTCGTGAAGGCCTCCAAAGGTGACGACCTCGATGCGATGCCCGCACCGAAGGCCGCCGCCAAGGCTCCGACGAAGGCCCCCGCTAAAAGCTCATCCGGGAAAGGCAAGGTGGGAGATAAGAAGGGTGACAAGAAGGTGGTCACCGGGCTGCGACCCTCCCAGGCGGAAGCTGCAGGTCTGAAGGGCTCCAAGGCAAGCCCCCCGTCATCCCCCCTGTCCCATTTTGCCAAACCGTCATTCCTGGGGATGCTGCTGCCCGGTGCCGTCCACACCCCTCACGCGAGAAACTGGTCACATGGCAGCGTGCCGTGTGATCCGACCAGATTCCCGCGCAAACCCTTCCGACTCCAATGCAGAGCATTTTTTGGCAACCCACAATTGGTCAATGCCGATTACTAAATG
>LGRX02007224.1:0-14382 GCA_001247695.2 Cymbomonas tetramitiformis | reverse complement strand
ACCAGCTTTGCTGAGCCCGGATTTCATGTGAAGTCTCCAAAAATAGGGCGAACCAACTTTGCTGAGCCCGGATTTCATGTGAAGTCTCTGGGCGGAGTGCGACGAATGGGCGCCGCCAGCTATGAGGACGTTGTTAGGGCATCCCCACAGCTCACTGCTGACCACCTCCATCCCCGCGGCTCCGATCTGCTATCTGCGCGGCGCTCAGTGCCGCGTGCTATTCAGGACCGATGCGAGCAGTCGACGCTGATGGGCACTCTTAATGCCGGTGTCCAGCTGGCACTGACAGCAGGGTTGGGACGTGGCGGCGGCATTGCAGGCGGTGGCCCAGAAGCGTGACCCGCAAGAGGAGTTGCGTCAGGCGCAGCTCACGTCGGAGGCGGAGGTGCGCGCAGGGGTGCAGGTGATTGCGGACGAGCTGTCGCTTGGACTAGACATCGTGACAGCGTTGTTGGAGGGGGCGCCCCACTACTGCATCCAGCGGCTGGACCAGCTCCAGGGCGCCGTGATGCGGCTTCTGGCCTCCCCGGTGGTGGGCGGAGGCGCCGGCTTCCGCGCCATCCGCGCCATGGCGGACTGCTGCTTCCCCGGTGCCTTCCAAGGGGACTCCATCGCCTGCGCCATGCGCCAGATGGTGAGACCCTCCCTCGCCTCGTCACCGATGCACCCGGCAGCATCGACATCAGGAGACTGGGATGGCGCGGCGGGCCTAGGAGACCTGGCGGCTGCTACCGGACGAATTGGCATACCCGGTTGGAAGGGATCGCACCGAAGGCATGCGCTGCGCCATCTCTGTGCATGGATGGGGTGCATGCTCGATCTCAGAAGCGCCCTGTAATGCAGATAGGGGGGCATGCTCAATCACAAAAGCACCCTGTAACGCGGTTAGGGGGCATGCTCAATCTCGGAAGCATCCTGTAGTACCGATAGGGTTCATGCACAATCTCGGAAGCTCCCTGTACTGCGGAGAAGGTGTCTCCTCAATTTTGGAAGCAACCTGTAGCGCGGATAGGGGCAATGCTCAATCTCAGAAGCACCCTGTAACGTGGTTAGGGGCATGCTCAATAACGCCCCATGGGTGAATGGGTGATGCGTGAAGAGGATGCCTCGGCTGTGTCTATGCTCCGGCCAGCAGCTCGTGGCCGCAGCCTGCTGCTGGAGGCTGGATGTGGCCACAAGGTCCCCCCTCTTGGCTCTCAGCTGTAATGCAGTGGCGGCTGGAAGGCCCAAGGTGTATTATTACAATGCCGCACCGGCAAAAGGGACTCGCACCTCACACTTGCGGTCCAGGCAACAGGCCGTAACAGATACGCCAGGGGCGATGTGACGGCCGCTGTTCAGGTGCAGAACGTGGACGCCGAGGCTGGGGGGGAGAACGTGAAGGAGATCGTGAACACGGTGCATCTCATGGCCAAAGCCTCCGCCACGAAACTGCTCCCCCAGGGCACCTTCCGCGTCATGTTCCCCTTGCTGCGCCACGTTCTCGGGGCCGCCTCCATTACGCCGCTCACCACTGAGGCCTACAACGTGAGCCCTCGGAGCCCCCACAGCCCCCCATCTCCCCAGAGGGTCACGTGGCACCGTCCGTACCGCTGGACGTTTTCACATGTGGCGAACGCGACTCGTGCGCGTTTGCGGTGGAAGCGACTCGTGAAGTGAATCTGGGGGTGCTGTCGGATATTAGAGTTGCAGCTCGTCAGCGTGGCAAGGCCTAGCTGGGCGTGTGCCTGCGTCACACCAGTGTCGGGAAGCACGGGACGCAAGATGCACGTGTCGCCGGGACATTGGGTGTGAGCTGGCAAAGGAGTGCTCCCACTGCAGCCCGCGAGCCTTCGCCATCCGCTGCGAGCGCTACCCGGCCCTCGCCAACCGCTGCAGAAACGTACTTGCCGCTGTGCTTCAAGGGCGAGTGGTCTGTGGGGGTTGAGGGCCGCAGGTGCTCTCAGCGCACATGGCGGCCGGGGGTGAGCTGCCACGGCGGGAGATCTTGCCCCTCTTGTTCCACATGTTGGAGCTGCAGGGTGCGTCCGCGGAGATGCCCTGATGCGCCTCTTCAGCTGCTGCTGCAAACCCTCCCTGGTGGCGGTCAGGGTGCACACAAATCCAGATGACCGTCGGCGGGTAGGAGCAGGCAGATGCTCAAATTGATCAAGCGGTCACAATCGCAGGTCCAATCTCACCTCGGGGAGAGTCGGAGGCTCAAAAGCAGCGCCCAGCCTGTGGGGCTGTCTGATTGTACGAAGCATGCACTCTCCCCCCTCCCCCGCAGAGAGCACCGGTCACAACAAGCAAGCAGAGGTCTTGGCAGATTCATATATTCCAATATATTAATTGCCACCGCCTGGCTTGTTCGGTCTCTCAGCATGTGGCATGAGTGTCTGTCTCCCTCTCTGTCAGGTGGAGCAGGTCTCTAAGAGTCTCGTGCACGAAGCTTCTAAGCTAGTTCTAGCAAGCTGCTCTGTCACCTACACTGCTCGGTCACCTCCACTGCTCTGTCACCTCCGCTGCTCTCTGGCAGCGGGTCTCTAGCAGCGGGCCTCTAGCAGCGCTCTCTTGAACTAGGCCCTTGGCGGCTGTCGTTACAACCCTCGAAGCTTCCACTGTGCTACTCTTCAGAGACACTGCCGCCACCTACCACCAAACAACAACCCCAAATGCATCATCCCTTGCAGGTGTGGGTGGGTGGGAAAAGAAAGGAAGAACAGTGATGGAGCGTTGCTCCTGAGGTTGAGATTCCGAAAAACTGCTTGACACTCCCTGAGAAAGTTGTTAACAACCAACTTCTCGTGTCAAGCCCAGACGTGTCACGTGTCACCGATCACGGCGATCGGTGACTCCCCCCGTCCCGATGCCACAGACAACGGTGTGGCATCGCTCTGGCAGACGGGCCTGGCGACCCTACACTTAGGGTTCGCGCGCATTGCTTCTACAATAACCCAAATTATTATTTTCCAAATAATAATTGTCTATTATTGTACGAAGCATGCACTCTCCCCCCTCCCCCGCAGAGAGCACCGGTCACAACAAGCAAGCAGAGGTCTTGGCAGATTCATATATTCCAATATATTAATTGCCACCGTCTGGCTTGTTCGGTCTCTCAGCATGTGGCATGAGTGTCTGTCTCCCTCTCTGTCAGGTGGAGCAGGTCTCTAAGAGTCTCGTGCACGAAGCTTCTAAGCTAGTTCTAGCAAGCTGCTCTGTCACCTCCACTGCTCTGTCACCTCCACTGCTCTCTGGCAGCGGGTCTCTAGCAGCGGGTCTCTAGCAGCGCTCTCTTGAACTAGGCCCTTGGCGGCTGTCGGTACAGCCCTCGAAGCTTCCACTGTGCTACTCTTCAGAGACACTGCCGCCCAATCTGCAAAGCAGCCGCTCACCTGACAGACCTAACAGGCACCCAAAGCCACATGTGAAGGGGAGGGCAACGGGGAATGTGCGAGGCCATGACCTTAGTCCAATGTCTTCGCTGCCTCCACGAACGTGGCCGGAAGGATGAGCTGCTGCTCCTCGACCCGCATCGCCTCCAGCGGGTGCAAAACTCACAGCCCGTGCACCGCCCCCCCGGCGGCTGTCCATCCTACATCCAAGTGCGCATCTCCAGCAAGTGCACCGCCCCCACAGGGCACACCCACCGCTGCAAGTGCCCTACCTAATGCACGATGCTCCTGGGCTAGTTCCATGAACCAGACTCCCCCGGAGCAACCTGCACTCAGCTCGGTCCCCGGAAGCGGCTGCAAAGCTGCCTACTACGCCTTTCGGCCCGTCTCACACGCTTCTCGTGCACATGCAGAACAACAATGGGTGCACACCCCCCATGAGCCCACCGCTCCCAGCGGGTGTTCATCTCACAGCAGGACTCCGAAGCCTCTTCCAGCGGTGGAGCAGGTCTCCGAGGTCTCGTGCACGGAGCTTCTAAGCTAGTTCTAGCAAGCTGCTCTCTACTCTCTGCTGCCCTTGCAAGCAGGGTCTCTCAGCAGTTGCTCTCTGAACTAGGCCCGGCCCGGCCCTAAGGCCTCCAGGCCCTAGAAGCTCCCACCGTGCTACGCTTCAGAGACACTGCCGCCGCCTGCCACCAGGCTAGTTCCAGCAGGGTTCTTCGTATCTCTCTGCTCTCTTGAACTAGGCCCGGCTCTAGGCAACCAGCTCCCCTGGTTCCTAGAAGCTGCTGTGAAGGACTCCGGCTTCACAGCTTCCCCTCGAATCGTGCACTTCACAGATCCACTGCCTAAACTAGGCCCCCAGAACACCCTACGCTCAACTCGGCCCCCGGAAACGACTGTGAGGCTGCCCACTACACCTTTGGCCTGCCTCACATCCTTCCCGCGCACATGCAGAACAACATCGGGTGCACACGTCCCCACGGGCCCACTGCTCCCAGCGGGTGCTCATCTCGCAACAGGACTCGTGAGCCTCCCCACGGAGCTTCTAGGCTAGCTCTACCAGGGCTCTCTGTAACTCTCTGCTCTCCGGAACTAAGCCCGGCTCTGGGCAACCAACCCTCCTGGTTCCTAGAAGCTGCCGTGAAGGACTCCGGCTTCACATCTTCCTCTCGAATCGTGCGCCTCACAGATCCATTGCCTGAGCTAGGCCCCCGGAGCAACCTGCTCTCAGCCCGGTCCCCAGAGGCGCCTGGGAGGCCATCTACTACACCCGTCAGCCCGCTTCACATTCCTCCCGTGCACATGCAGAGCAACATCGGGTGCCCACTCCCCCACAAGCCCCCTAGCGGATGCTCATCCACAGCAGGTGCGCTGCCCCCCCAGCGGCCGCACGTCCAAAACACAAGTGCACTGCCCCCCAAGAAGTGCACAGACCCAGCAAGTGTACTGCCCTCGAGGGCGCACCTACCCCCACAAGTGCTCCAGCCGCATGTACGGTGCTCCTGGGCCAGTCCCATGGACTAGCTTCCCCCGGAGCATCCTGCTCTCAGCCCGGTCCCCAGAAAAGATTGTGATGCTGCCTACTACTCCCTTCGGCCCGTCTCACGTCCTCACCGTGCATATCCAGAACAACATCGGGTGCACACCACCAAAGAAGCCGCCACCCCCAGTGGGTGCTCACCCCACAGCAAGTGCGCTGCCTCCCAGCGGCCGCACGTCCCGTACTCAAGTGCACCCCAACCGCGTGCGCACATCACACAGCAAGTGCTCCGCTCCCCCAGCGGATGCAAACCCCAAGCAAGCTCACCGCCCCCAGGGGGTGCACATCCCTCCACAGCACCACCCTCAACAGTGCACATCCCGCAGCAAGTGCAACCCTCCCCATGGGTGCACATCCCCACGCAAGTGCCGCTCCCAGGAGCTGCGTACCCTCCTACTAGAGTACCGCCCCCAAAGGCGCACATCCCACAACAAGCAGGTTCACGTGTAACTGCTGTTAGGAGCTAGGCGCCATGCGCTACCAGGTTCACGTGTAACCGGTCCCCAGAAGCCGTTGTGGAGGTTCACCCCCCCCCCGCACCGCGGCTCCATGTGCACGCCTAAGAGTCACCGCCTGAGCTAGGCCCACCCGGAGCAATAACGGCTCCCCAAAGGCGAAATGCAAAGCTGCCTACTACCCCCTTCAGCCCGGCTTTCACATCCCTCCTGTGCACGAGCACAACAACGGCGGGTGCACACTCTCCCATGAGCCCGCTACTCCCGGCGGGTGCCCTTCCCACAACAGGGCTCTACCCGGTGCACGAGGCTTCTGAGCTAGCTCTAGCAGGTTCACGCGTAACCGCTGTCTGGAGCTAGGCGCCATGCGCTACCAGGTTCACGTGTGACTGGTCCCCAGAAGCCGTTGTGGAGGTTCACCTCTCCCCCGCACAGCGGCTCCATGTGCACGCCTAAGAGACACCGCCTGAGTAAGGCCCACCCGAAGCAATCCCGGCTCCCCAAAGGCGAAAATGCAAAGCTGCCTACTACCCCCTTCAGCCCGGCTTTCACATCCCTCCTGTGCACGAGCACAACAACGGCTGGTGCACACTCTCCCATGAGCCAGCCACTCCCGACGGGTGCCCGTCCCACAACAGGGCTCTACCCGGTGCACGAGGCTTCTAGGCTAGCTCTAGCAGGTTCACGTGTAACTGCTGTCCCGAGCTAGGCGCCATGCGCCTAAGAGTCACTGCCTTAGCTAGGCCCACCCGGAGTAAAATGCTCTGGCACAGTCCCCAACATCAACTGTGGAGCTGCCAACACTTCCCGCAGCCCGGTCTCCCATCTCACCGTGCCCATGCAAGCAACAGCAGGTACGCGCCCTCCCCCACTCCCGGGTGCGCACTGCCAACAAGCACATCGCTCCCTGTGGCCCCCCATCCCACAACGAGCGCTACCTCCCAACAGGTGAACATTTCACGACCGGCACACCGCCCCCCGCGGTGGCCCGCCCAACAGCAAGTACAGCGCCCCCCACATGTGCACATCCCACTGCAAGCGCACCGCTCCCCAACAGGTGCTCCCCCCGCACGGCAAATGCACCATTCCCAGCGGGTGCCCATCCCACAGCAAATGCACCACTCCCAGCAGGCGCACGCCCCGCAGCTAGTCCACCGTCCCCAACGGGTACACGCCCCACGGCAAATGCACCATCCCCAACTGGTGCCCATCCCACAACCAGTGCAATCACAACTAGTGCCTCTCTCCACATCCGACGTGGCCTCCCCAACAGGAGCACTCCTCCTGGGCGACGCACAAACCTCGACTAGCGCGCATCTCAAAGCCAGTGCATCTCTCACGACAGGTGCAAAGCTCGCTGCCGGCGCCCCCATCACAGCCGGCTCCCATCACTAGTGCACCACCTATACCCGGCGCAGCCCGGTTCACACTCCGAAGCAGGTGCGCCCCGCATGGCAGGCGCAGCTTCTGCCCGCCAGTGCACATCACGCCGGCGGCGCAGGTCCCATGATCGGTGCAAAAAGGTGCGACCGCTGCGCCCCCCGCAACTTACGCAACCAAGCCGTTGCGCATCCCACACCTCGCGCACTAGCAAAAAATAACCCGTGCTCACTCCCCCGCTAGTGCAGGCCTCACAACCGCCGTACTCCTCTCTCACATGGCGCATGAAGCGCAAACAGAAAAAGGGGGCTCCCACAGCCGGCCCTTCCACACAACTGATGCGCCCCCCCCAACAGGCTTACCTCTCACAACTGCCGCACAACGCTCCACCGGCGCACATCCAACGCCACTCTCCACCGATTGTGCACGAGGCCCAGCCAAAATCATCTCACCGCCAGTGCACCCATCCCTGTCAACGCACGCCTCGTGCCTGTGCATCAACCACGGCCGGCGCACTCCCACAACCGGTGCACGTCTTGCAGTAGACGCACCCTCCACAATTAGCGCGCCCCGCACAGCCAGCGCACGTCCCACGGCCGGTGGATATACCACCACTGGTACATACCGCCGAGTCGGTGCCAATCGCCGAAAAACAGGAGCACATCCCAGTGCAGCTCTCGCCTCCGCCAGTCATCACGAAAATATGCGCACCCTAACAACGGCGCAAGCCTACTGCCACTGCACAACGCGTGATCCGTATACGACACCCTGCCAGTTCACTTCCCATGAGTGGCACAAATCCCACGGCTGGCACACTTTCCCCGGAGACGTCAGCAATGAACAAGAAACATGCAAACACTGATCATCACGCGACTGCCTTCCCCTCAATGCCTCGGGACAGTTCGCGCATCAGGGAGTCCACGACAGTCAAGGGAAGAAAAACGCCCTGTTGCTCCTGCAGGAGGCGTCGACATCCACCACGCAGAAGTTCCTCGACCGCATCACCAGCACCAGCGCGACCACGTAGGCCGCTACCTGTCCTCCATCAGCTCGACGTATTCGTACCGGTGTCGAGTACGAAGCCCCATCTTTGTTGGAAGCTCCGCCAGCGCACACGGATCCCGCCCGCACCACTGGAACAGAGGCACACCCTCTCCAGCGGCCTCAGCCCCGCCTGCGCGGCCGTGCCGCAACCGAAGCCGTGCTTCCTCAGCCAGCTCCGCTCCCCACCCCAGCTGCGGCGACTTCGATCCTGCCATGTACCTCGACTGCATCTCATGACGCCGGCCGCACCCGCTCTGCGAAGCCTCGTAGCCGTCCTGCCGCACACCTCGTGCCCGCTGCCCCGGCGCGCGTGTTCTGTGCTGCAACTCCGTCAGCTGCGTCGCTCTCAATTGCCGCCCGGCTCGTACCCTTGCCCGAAAAACCTGAGCCGTCAGAAGCCTTCCCCAGGCCACCGCAGCGTATTCTGCTCCCTGCAGAATATTCCGATCTCTGAAAAATAAGGCGGATCCCCAAATTACCCGCGAAGCTGGTGTCCAGACAGCTCGAGCAGCGCGCTCGCAGAGATCCGGTCGCAGGACGCAGCCGAACTCCGCGTGGCTGGTTCCTCACCGCCGTCTCCCCGCCGTCGGCCGCGGAAAGAAGAGCCTCCACCGCGCAAGGCAGAAAACGTTCCCGTAACTCCCAGCCCCGCGCTGAGAACCTGAAGAGCAGTACTCGGAGGGATAAGGCGCGAAGCGCCCAGAGTAGATCGCTGCCGCCAGCGCTGCCGAACTCCAGTACCAGGGGTAGAAAACGCCCCGCAATGGCCGCTCCGCCCATTCGCCGAAAATTCCAGTCTGCAACATAAATGGTTGCCCTGCGCGGCTCGCTCCGACGGTCACTCCAAGTGCGGAACTTCGTGCTTCTCCATCGAGATCTCGGTCGCGAAGGAAAAACTTCCGCCCGCACTCCTACTCCTTCGTGGATCAACGTGCTGCGCTCCTTCTGCGGCGTCCAAACGCGGAAATAGAAACCAGCGAAAGTACCATCGTACCAAAATAAACTTCTCGCAAGGTAGGAAGAACGCTCCGGAAGACTCCAAGGAAAGAGATCCGCAGACCGCCGGGATGACTCCTGCGATGTCGGTTTGCGTTCCCGCGTCTTTCTCCGTGGGCTGTCCGTACGATCCTCTCAGTCCAGCTTGCAACTGCCCAGACATCCGCGTAACCAGAGCGAAAATATATGATACTCGCTACGCGATATCTAATAATTTTGCGAATACGTTCCCGGAATCAAAAGAAAGGAAGAACAGTGATGGAGCGTTGCTCCTGAGGCTGAGATTCCGAAAAACTGCTTGACACCTCATGAGAAAGTTGTTAACAACCAACTTCTCGTGTCAAGCCTCCGGACGTGTCACGTGTCACCGATCCTGTGATCGATCACTCCCCCCGTCCCGATGCCACAGACATGGTGTGGCATCGCTCTGGCAGACGGGCCTGGCGACCCTACACTTAGGGATCGCTCGCATTGCTTCTACAATAACCCAAATTATTATTTTCCAAATAATAATTGTCTAGTGGGCCTGCTTCCTGGTGCCATGTCTATGGCTGGTCTCAGAGGTGCCCACAACTTCGCAAGCACTCTGGGTTCTCTAACGTGCACCTCACTGAAGGGGTCAGCATGGCGGGTTCCGTCAGACCCCCTCCGAGGGTTCCCGGCGCTTGACATGCGCATGGCAGCGCCTCGACCAGCGGCAGGCTGCATGCATACTGAGCTGCATACATACATAGCGCGCCTCTGAGTATGTGGAGTGGGCGTGGATGTCACCCGCAGGTCCAGGGTCCGCGGCGCGCCTCTGAGTATGTGGAGGGCGTGGATGTCACCCGCAGGTCCAGGGTCGACGGCGCGCCTCTGAGTATGTGGAGGCGGATGTCACCCGCAGGTCCAGGTCTCGCGCCTGAGTATGTGGAGGCGTGATGTCACCCGCAGGTCCAGGTCCGCGGCGCGCCTCTGAGGCGTGGAGTGGGCGGATGT
This sequence comes from Cymbomonas tetramitiformis, assembly GCA_001247695.2. Classification (NCBI taxonomy): domain Eukaryota; kingdom Viridiplantae; phylum Chlorophyta; class Pyramimonadophyceae; order Pyramimonadales; family Pyramimonadaceae; genus Cymbomonas; species Cymbomonas tetramitiformis. The sequence continues at coordinate 4,612 of LGRX02007224.1, read as the reverse complement.
CACCCGTAGGTCCAGGGTCCGCGGCGCGCCTGAGTATGTGGAGGGGCGGATGTCACCCGTGTCCAGGCCCGCGGCGCGCCTCTGAGTATGTGGAGGGGGCGTGGATGTCACCCGCAGGTCCAGGTCCGCGGCGCGCCTCTGAGCATGGAGGCGGGATACCCGCAGGTCCAGGTCCCGCGCCTCTGAGTATGTGGAGTGGGCGTGGATGTCACCCGCAGGTCCAGGTCCGCGGCGCGCCTGAGTATGTGGAGTGGGCGGGATGTCACCCGCAGGTCCAGGGTCCGCGCGCCTCTGAGTATGTGGAGGGCGTGGATGTCACCCGCAGGTCCAGGTCCGCGGCTCCTATATGTGGAGTGGGCGTGGGATGTCACCCGTAGTCCAGGGTCCGCGGCGCGCCTGAGTATGTGGAGGGGGCGGGATGTCACCCGCAGGTCCAGGGCCCTGCTGCGCCTCTGAGTGGCGGGAGTGGGCGTGGATGTCGCCCCAGGTCCAGGTCCGCGGCGCGCCTGAGAGCGTGGAGTGGGCGTGGATGTCACCCGCAGGTCCAGGGTCCGCGGCGCGCCTCTGAGTATGTGGAGTGGGCGTGGATGTCACCCGCAGGTCCAGGGTCCGCGGCGCGCCTCTGAGTATGTGGAGTGGGCGTGGATGTCACCCGCAGGTCCAGGGTCGACGGCGCGCCTACTGCCTCTCGTCAAGTCATGCTGTGCCGGCGTGGACGAGGCGGACTTGACCCTCGTGCTCAACGGTGCGGAGCATGCAATTCTCACATCAGCCTGTATCCGCAGACGTCTCATGCCCCCCACTTGCGGTTGCACAATACCTGTGGGAGGGTGCGGCCACGTGGGGTAGCCTGCGGTTCTCCGTGGCGCCTGAAGCCTGCCCCCCTCCTCCAGGGGTATATCGGTCAGGCTCGATTTCATTGGACGTTGGGATTTGGGTAATAAGTTTCGAGAGCTTTCAGAGGGTGCACTTCTCCCGGGCTGACATATGGCCATGCGGGGCGGTCAACAACAAGATGAAGTGGGGTGAGTAGATTTGTGAGAGCGTCCAGGGGGATTTGGGGGGAGGGGTTGGCAGGGCTGGGGAGCAGTGCGGCGCATGTGCGAGCCGCCGCCATAGCGGGCGCGATGCAAGTGCCTTGCATAGAGGACCTCTCCGTGGCGCCCACCACTGCGCTCACATGTCAGCTGTTCTCCGCCACCCATGACACGGATGAGGGCGTGAAGACCGCTGCCCTGAATCTCTGGGACCACTACGGTCTCCGGCGCCCCCTGCCATCCCCCCAAGGCTGAGGGAGATCAGGCGTTGAATCCCGGAAGAGCTGTGCACTGAGAGCTCAGGGCGATTCGCATATTGGCCAGACCCCACCCCTGCGCCTTCCGCTACGAGGATGAGCTACGAGGATGCGCCCGCCACGGCCTCCGCAACGCTGCGGGGATGCTCTGGGGTCAAAAGGCAGATAGGATCGTGACAGAGGGGCGCATGACGGGCGCTCATCATACAGGTTGCACCTAACGCTCCATGTGCAGCCCTCTATCATGGTGTTGAGCGATTTCTGTGATTGGACAGACCAGGAGCTCCCTGCGGACTACGCCTCCGAGATGCTGGCATATCTGGTGCGCCCCCGGCCACAGCCGCGGCACTCAGGTGTGCAAAGGTCCCGCGCCCCTTTCAGCGCTCCTCCAGCTCGAGCTGCGCCGACCCCGTGCCGGCTTCCTCATCGCCAGAGGGAGGCAGCTTCCTCCCTGCTTCCGCGGCTGTGCTCCTCTGAACTGAAGGCGGCGTCCGACCAGCTAATCGCCCCCTGAGACCCCTCCAGGATGGGTTGATTTCTTGGCCACCGCGTGGGACCCTGCCGCCCGCCCGCTTGGTCCCTTGCCTTCGGAGGGAGCATTCCCCAGCGGCGGCCAGATCAGGGGTGCGCGTCCTCGCTGTGCGTGCCGCACGTGGCTCATGGGGCGAGGGGCGGGCATGCTCGAGCTCTGGATCTTCCGATGCATGCTGTGGAGGTGCATCTAGATCCCCAGTCTCGGGCGCGCGGCGGCCCCGGTGCCGGATTGCTCTTCCCGGCGCATCTTTGTCTTCTTCCCGGCGCATCTTTGTCTTCTTCCCGGCGTTGCCACGTGGCTCCTCCGTCGGTGCCGTGGTCCCATCTGCAATATACTCGCAGCGCGCGCCTGCGCTGAAGGGGCTGCTGGGGCGGTGAGTGCCCGCACGCAGGTCAGCCCCAGCAGCAGTGTGAGGGCGGCGGCGAGCACAGCCCTGACGGAGGCGATCCGCATGCACGAGGACACTCTTTCGGCCACACTGAACGCGCTCATGGCCTCCTTCTCTGCCTGCGATATGGCCGCTGGCCGCCAGGCGGTGGCGGAGACCCTGCTGAAGTCCGTTGAACTTCTGCGAGCCCGCAACCTTCCAGCCGTGTCCTCCTTCCTGAGCAAGGTACCCCCTGGGGTGGGGGGCAAGCACACAGGGGGGGCAAGGCCACCGCAAAGGTGCCAGGGGGGGCGAGCACACAGGGGGGGCAAGGCCACCGCGAGGGTGCCAGGGGGGGCCAGCACACAGGGGATCCAAGGCCCCACCGCGAGGGTGCCCGTGGGGCCCCCCGGGTGTCCCTGGAAGTGCAGGCACCGCGCTCACAGGGCTGTTGCTGCTGCAGTGCTCCAGGCTTGAGTGCGCCTGGTGAGCCGGCTGTGCGATGCGGGCACCGCGCTCACAGGGCTGTTGCCGCTGCAGTGCTCCGGGCTTGAGTGCGCCTGGTGAGCCGGCCGTGCGAAGCGGGCACCGCGCTCACAGGGCTGTTGCCGCTGCAGTGCTCCGGGCTTGAGTGCGCCTGGTGAGCCGGCCGTGCGATGCGGGCACCGCGCTCACAGGGCTGTTGCCGCTGCAGTGCTCCGGGCTTGAGTGCGCCTAGTGAGCCGGCCGTGCGATGCGGGCACCGCGCTCACAGGGCTGTTGCTGCTGCAGTTCTCCGGGCTTGAGTGCGCCTGGTGAGCCGGCCGTGCGATGCGGGCACCGCGATCACAGGGCTGTTGCCGCTGCAGTGCTCCGGGCTTGAGTGCGCCTGGTGAGCCGGCCGTGCGATGCGGGCACCGCGATCACAGGGCTGTTGCCGCTGCAGTGCTCCGGGCTTGAGTGCGCCTAGTGAGCCGGCCGTGCGATGCGGGCACCGCGCTCACAGGGCTGTTGCTGCTGCAGTGCTCCAGGCTTGAGTGCGCCTGGTGAGCCGGCTGTGCGATGCGGGCACCGCGCTCACAGGGCTGTTGCCGCTGCAGTGCTCCGGGCTTGAGTGCGCCTGGTGAGCCGGCCGTGCGATGCGGGCACCGCGCTCACAGGGCTGTTGCTGCTGCAGTGCTCCGGGCTTGAGTGCGCCTAGTGAGCCGGCCGTGCGATGCAGGCACCGCGCTCACAGGGCTGTTGCTGCTGCAGTGCTCCGGGCTTGAGTGCGCCTGGTGAGCCGGCCGTGCGATGCGGGCACCGCGCTCACAGGGCTGTTGCCGCTGCAGTGCTCCGGGCGTGAGTGCCTGTTGAGCCGGCCGTGCGATGCGGGCACAGCTCACAGGGCTGTTGCGCTGCAGTGCTCCGGGCTTGAGTGCGCCTAGTGAGCCGGCCGTGCGATGCAGGCACCCCGCGCTCACAGGGCTGTTGCAGCTGCAGTGCTCGGGCTTGAGTGCTCCTAGTGAGCCGGCCGTGCGATGCAGGCACCGCGCTCACAGGGCTGTTGCTGCTGCAGTGCTCCGGGCTTGAGAGCGCCTAGTGAGCCGGCCGTGCGATGCGGGCACCGCGCTCACAGGGCTGTTGCCGCTGCAGTGCTCCGGGCTTGAGTGCGCCTAGTGAGCCGGCCGTGCGATGCAGGCACCGCGCTCACAGGGCTGTTGCTGCTGCAGTGCTCCAGGCTTGAGTGCGCCTGGTGAGCCGGCTGTGCGATGCGGGCACCGCGCTCACAGGGCTGTTGCTGCTGCAGTGCTCCGGGCTTGAGTGCGCCTGGTGAGCCGGCCGTGCGATGCAGGCACCGCGCTCACAGGGCTGTTGCCGCTGCAGTGCTCCGGGCTTGAGTGCGCCAGGTGAGCCGGCCGTGCGATGCAGGCACCGCGCTCACAGGGCTGTTGCTGCTGCAGTGCTCCGGGCTTGAGTGCGCCTGGTGAGCCGGCCGTGCGATGCGGGCACCGCGCTCACAGGGCTGTTGCTGCTGCAGTGCTCCGGGCTTGAGTGCGCCTGGTGAGCCGGCCGTGCGATACAGGCACCGCGCTCACAGGGCTGTTGCTGCTGCAGTGCTCCGGGCTTGAGTGCGCCTAGTGAGCCGGCCGTGCGATGCGGGCACCGCGCTCACAGGGCTGTTGCCGCTGCAGTGCTCCGGGCTTGAGTGCGCCTGGTGAGCCGGCCGTGCGATGCGGGCACCGCGCTCACAGGGCTGTTGCTGCTGCAGTGCTCCGGGCTTGAGTGCGCCTAGTGAGCCGGCCGTGCGATGCAGGCACCGCGCTCACAGGGCTGTTGCTGCTGCAGTGCTCCGGGCTTGAGTTCGCCTGGTGAGCCAGCCGTGCGATGCAGGCACCGCGCTCACAGGGCTGTTGCTGCTGCAGTGCTCCGGGCTTGAGTGCGCCTAGTGAGCCGG
>LGRX02007223.1:0-37358 GCA_001247695.2 Cymbomonas tetramitiformis | reverse complement strand
CCCCGAGCCGCGGAGTGCCGAGGAGCCTCCCGCACCCCCCCCTGAGCAGCGGAGTGCCCATTGTACACTACTTGTCCTAAGGGCATCCTCTGTGCAGTGCAGCTCGTGCGCAATAGGAAGTGGACTTGCTCTCCCCGCCCTTCTGCGCCCTCCAAAGTGTTCCCCCTGCGCCCTCTGTTCCCGCTTAGGCCCCCCCCCCACCACCGAGCACCGAGCAACTAGGGGGAGGGGGGGAGGTTGCAAATTGCGGTACAGTAGCCGTTGCTGCGTCAGGAGGAACACTGGACAGCGGACTGAGCCGACCCTCCCAGCCTGCCGCACAGAAGGCGTTCAGTTTGAGAGGTGAAAGGTAGGATGCGGGACCTCGCGGGGGCCTCAGGCGCATGCGGGGGAGGGAGAAAGCTGAGGGGGCGGGCAGACGTGCCCATTTTCTCTATGCAGGCGAGCAAGCTGGCGGTGCATGCCGGGGACGTCCGGCATTGGGAGGACATTCACGGAGCAGGATCCACTGATGATCACATAGAAATTTTCAGCAGTGTCACCCTGTGCCCCCCCCCCACCCTCCGGCCCCTTCCCTTCGATCGGCATCCCTCTGGTGGCCCCTAGTCGTGAGGCTATCTGGCTGACGTGGCCCAGTAACGTGGCTGGCAGCTGTGCTCAAATTTAGCTCCATATCCAATCGGCGCTCTCAGGCATGCACGCCTCTTCGATGCAGCATCACCAGAGCTCGTTCTGTGACCCAGCCCGGGCACTGGGGGCACCGGCGCCACGGCCCTGGCGCATGCGAGAAATCAGAGCCTGGGGACCGTCATGTAACACCCTAGTGCTGGGATCGTCCTGTAGCACCCTGGCAGGCACCTAGTGGCACTGTGCGCTGTGCCCGAGCGCAGCAACAGATGCTGCGCCACAATGACAACCCAGGCAGCAAGAGGCGAGCTTCCCAGAGCAGTTGCAGACCCCTGCCATATCCTGGGGCCCTATTGGCTGGACTCCAGGGTGGAGCTTTACCTGCAGAAAGACAGGTTCGTCCTCCTCGATCTGGCGGAGATCCGATTCCCCAATACCCCACCACCCCGCAGTCGGCCACGTCAGATGTGCGCCTCCCAGTGTGACACCGCTGGGCATTCAAGATGCGACGGGTGTCATCTGCGGAAGGCTGCAGGTGACGCTCGCACGCATGCCCTCCCCCTTGCGCGGTGCGTTGCATCTCGCCTCTTTGCGGGTCGCTGGGGATCTTGAGGTGGCAGGGCCGCTAGCGTCATCAGCCCTTTGGTCCTGGGTGCATGACCTCGCTTCATGACCTTGGGCCTCACCTTCATGTACGTGGCGAAGGTGCACAGCCTGAGAGCGAGCTTGCTGTCGAGAGAGCCGAGGAACGTGCTGGAGGAAGTGAGCTGCATGATGGACCGCGCATCCTCCTTCACGCGCTCGTGCGGCGGGATCATCAGCAGCTTCCGCAGGAGCACCTGCTGGGCTAGCTTCGCCACCTGACACCCTCGCCCGCACCGATTTTTAGTGCCCTGCAACATCAGCAGGGCGGAAATTTCCCGCGACCGCCCGTCAGCACACCGAGCGAGTTGGCCGATCAGCGCTCACTCCACGCGATACGTTTCTGATGGCGCCCGGCCGTTGCAGACCACTGGGAATATGAGAGGGGAGTGAATCGCACACCGGATGGCAGCGGAAGACAAGCCAGGGGGTTTGCCACTGACAAGGGATTAGGGGGTTACATTTTCGCGCACGTCGGCTGGCGTCTGCATGTAGTCCTCCTTCGAAAGGACCAATAAGAGGCATCCTGCGGGTGTGCCACGTGGCCGGATTAGGGTTGTGTCGCTAGGAGAAGCATACTCGACAAGATTGACCACGGAGCTCTACGGGCGATGCAAAGGGCATAAGGGGTGGCCAGCGAAAAAGGGCGTGAGGGGTGGCCAGCAAAAAAGGGCGAGGGGCGGGCGTGAGGTGGAAAACAGACGCGCGTGTAATATTAAGGGGGTGGATTCACGGATGCATACGGAGAAGAGGGCGCAGACCTTCTGCTCCCGAGATGGCGGAGTCGGGGCGGACCTGAATGTCATCTGCCGGGAGAGCGCAGACAAATCACACCCACGTCACAACAGCGCGGAATACCCCCCGTCAAGGGGTACGCCAGCATCGCTCTGATCACCAGGTGTGAGTTGCGGCGCTGGCTGCTAGGATGCTGGCATCAAGCATGCACAGAAGTTCTCGCTGTACAGCGGGAAGCGCAGCGCATCTCCTGCTAGCCGCGGATCTAGCGCGGCCACCTGGCACAACTAGGAGACACGCAGCTGTAAGGGGAGGGGCACAAGCAGTGACCATCTTGTCCGAGGTGGACGTCGATGAGGCAGCGCTCGCCGAAGATGTCGCCGGAGCGCTGCGTCTTGAAGAAGACTCTGCGAAGGGCAGCGCCGCAATGCCAGTCAGCAGCGTGGCCGGAAGCTCTCACCCAGCCACAGCTCGCAAGAGGCAACGGGGAGCATCGGATGCATCAAGAGCTGAATAAAAAAATCAGAGGGTTGAACATGCCCGGTCCTGATTGTACCTCGACCTAGCCGAGGGAGAAGTACACGGTCGGGTAAAGAGAGGTGATCGGGGGAAGGGCACCATCCCATTCGGTTCAACAGCTGTCCAGAGCGACAGTCAGCGTGCAGGACGCGCGCGGCTGCAGCATGGGACGCTGGATCCCGGGCTAGTGATAAGGGGCATATGAGCGACAAGTAACCCCTCGAGTGGGCACATCAAAGCATCCCCTTTGGTAAAGGCGTGAGGGGAAAGAGCGTTACTCTTTCTCCTTGGGCTTGGAGTGCTCCGTCATGCGTGCGATGACCGCGGCCTTCACCGCCTGCGGCAAATGGAGGTTGGGCAGAGACGGGTTCTCCGTGCTAGGCTTTGGGTAATCCCTGTTGGCCCACACCTCACTCCCCCGCTCTCGCCTCACGACCGACTCGTCCCGACGAAGGGAGGTCATGAGAGAGCGGAGGCGCGCCGAGTGAAAGAAAAAAAACATGTGTGATAATTCAATAAACACGCCGCCGCAATTGCCTACAGCCGGCCGGGGCCTACGGATTCAAGGGAACGATGCTGCCACGTTTGTCTCGAAGCAGCTGCAATTGGCTGCCAGCGATACCAGCGGCAAATACCTGAAAAGTTAATTCCAAACCACTCCCCACCATCACTACGCCACCCTCAGCATATGCGGAGGGTCTGCCCAGCTCTCATGGCCGAGCCCTCAGCCCAAGGAGGGCTCGGGAACGTCGCTTGCGCCGAGCCCATCTCTCCGACCTCTACGACTCCAGAGCTGAATCAACAGGTGCCACGATGCATGCCCGGAGAGTGTGGAAAGGCCCCAAGCGAGTGGAAGCAGAGACTGGAAGCCCGGATTGGGAGTGGGATCTTGAACGAGTGGGTTGGGAGTGGGATCTTGAACGAGTGGGTTGAAACATTACCGAGCCTCTCCTTCGTCTGATTGTATCCGCAGCGGGGCTATTAGGACCCGATTGACCCGAGGGGCTGTTAGGACCCCCCTTCGAGGGGCTGCTAGGACCCGACTTTCCGCCTTCCTGCAACCGTAAAAGGGTGCTCACCGTCGAATCCACACACTGAACGGCACGAGGCCCGCCGGCAAAAAACCAGCCCACCATCATCCCAGTGGATGCGAGAAGCATTCAGGAACTTTACAGCTGCACTCAATGACAGAAGGAATCTACACAACCCGGGGAACTTTTTGTGCCTCATCCGCACAAACCGCACGGGGAAATTTCAATCGGATGCACCATTCAGGTAAGGGAGAGAGAGCAAAGCCTGCCAGGTGCTGAGTGTGCGTTACAAAGGCTGCGTACGCGCGCGCGCGCCGACAGCTGAGGCCCGCACCTTCACATCTAGCGAAGGGTGTAGAAGCCCGGCAGTGTTCGCAGCCACCACAGCTTTCGCATTTCTGTGTAGGCATCCAGTGGTGTCACCCCTCCCAAGCGAATGTCACTCTGCTGGGGTGCTGTTTGTCATTGCCGGAGAACGGATTTTGTTCTCAAGACTTTGCAATGGGCCAACGCTTCAAGCTCCTAACAAAGAGAGGCGGCCAATCTGGCACCTAGGAATCAAGGCCAGCTGCGGGCGGACCCCTGACACGGTCAGCAAGCAGCGAGCGGATTGTTAAGCTGCTCTGCAGACTGCGCACAGACCTCCGCCGATATCCGCCCGCCGTGAGTGAACGTCCAAAGACGCGCAGCGAGCCGCGGCAAAAGTCCCCAGAGTTTGCCAGCTGGCAGAAAGGAGGCTTTGCCAGATGAGATGCTTCAGGAGGGAGTGAAACAAAGAGACAGGCTTTCCAATCAGTGATGGGGAGAGCTCCCTGATTCTCTTTTCTCAGTCCTAACTCTCTCGCCTCCTCTCTTCGGACCTAACAAGCTTTAAATATACCGAAATGCGACTTTCTCCCCAGGATCTGACACCCTCTGCAGCCCTTCTACTGCAGCAGTGGACCGCTTGCACCAAGCTCCTCCGGCGTCCGTGCACCGACCTTTGAAACCTCAACAATGCTGTAGGGGTCTCTCCATTGGCTTGCGACAGTGAGTCGGGCGTTTTCGGCCGCTCGCTGGTCAGCAACTCCAACTGCGCTTCACTGAGCTCTCCACAAGTCTCCGCCATCTCCATCTTACGCCTTTCGTTCGGGTTGTAGCAGTGCGCCGTCCCTGGCGCATGCCCCCCTCGCAGCCCCGCACCCCCCCTCAGTTAGGCTGTAGCAGTGCGCCGTCCCTGGCGCATGCCCCCCTCGCAGCCCCGGCGCCGCCTCAGTGCCGGGTGCACGTGTTGCTTGGGCAAATGCTGGAGCCTTTATTTTTCGCTGATGAAAAATTGGCAACCTTCATTACGCTCGGGCCGTGGGCATGCGGCACATGCAGCGTGGTGCATGGCAAGCACGTGTGTTGCACACGCTGCTTCACCGCCACGCAGCTTGCAGACAACATCCGCGCGCGTCAGCAAAGCCGCACCAGACGATATTTCGAGGTGCTCCCCGCTGCGCTCGTGTAGCCGCACCTTGCAGAACCACGTACAAGGCATCCACCGGACCGCCCTTCTGGTATATTCTCTGCCGCAAGCCACCGTACCAAGGCGCTCTCATCCAAACGCCCGAGTGACCCGTCACCCGTCTCACCAAACGCCCGAGTGGTCCATTTGACCGAAGCTAAGTATGGAGCCTTCGACACGGTTCAGCCCTCAGGGCTGTGCACACCGAGTGCGTGAATGCATGGCAACCACAAGAACAGCAGGCACATCAGAGGCTTCTAGAAAAAAAATGTTCGACTCGACAGAGTATTTCCAAAGTCCACTAACGCCCGAGGATGTGCCAAGCGCCGGCAGCGTGAGGCCATAGCTACACCAGCGACTGAAGAGGTGACAAGACACCAAGACACCAAAAACTCGGGAACGTGCTACACTGAGAGTGAATTTCCTTGGTGACCCCACGCAAACGGGAGTAAAGGAATCAGTAACAGTCAGAGGAATCCGCAGTCAGGGGCGCCGCACCCTACTCAGAGGATCGGCCAGCACACCTCGCTTCAAACAGATCTACAGCGCGCCCCTGGCAAACCTCCCCTCCGATGTGCGCTCTCATGTCCGCCCAGTGCCTACCTGATTTCTCCCTTGTGTCACGATCTGGACTTTGCCGGCCAGTGTCCGCATCGCCTTCTCCGGGAGGCTCTGCGAGGGAGCACAGCCGTCAGATGCCCGCTCAGTAACCGGCAAGCGCCGACGGGCTGATAGCAGCCTACCCTGCTGAGACCAGCACAGGCTGAACCCTTTGCATTTGGAGTATCTCAAGGCGGCAGCGCATCAGCAAGGAAGCTGGAACTTTGAGAGACCGCGAAGGCCCGACAGCGAAAGCGAGAGCACGGTGTGAGAACTGGGAATCGACCAATCATAACCCAGAAGCCAGCTGAAAGCCTGGCCTGGTCCACTGCTAGCTGCACTTGGCCTGGCTTGAGAGGCAGCGGGCGGCGCCGCAGTGTGAAGCCGGGCGGGGACCTGGAAGAACCGCAAAGTTCGCAGGATGTCCGCCACCAAGGTGGTATCCTCGAGGCAGCGGCGGCCCACCGGGTTCTGCAGAATCTCCACGAAGCGCTTCGGCATGTACAAGACGTTTCCGTACTGCAACGCGTCCTCCGTGCCCATCGATGGGTGGCAGCTTTCAGTATACGCATGGGCTGAGCGCCGAGTGGGAGACCCGCATCCCTATCATGCAGGCCCTTGCGCCCCATCTACAGGGAGCTCCTTCCACCTCCTCATCGCCACGGGCAGACACAACACCCGGCTTGACGCGTCGAGGGGTCGTGAAACTCAACAGAAAGTACTCTTTTTCAAAGGGAAGTACTCTCCGTCTGTCAAGAAGTTCTGCGAGGGTGAAGTGTCATCGGTCAAAACACCTCCACAGAGCCGAGGGTGGACTCGCACACAATTTGGTTCCAGTTGTTTCACGCTCATTGGCCCAATTCTGTCATGGAATGTGAGACCGAGAAACAGAGGGACTCGAAGGGACTTCGCTCGAGCTCACTGGCGAATGCGGACTCAGAGTACTGCCTCAGAGAATGAAACCACCAAAACTGAGGGGCTCGCTGGGGGGGTCACCTCCCTACAATCTAAACTGAGGGGCGCGCTGGGGGGTCCACCTCCCTACAAATCTAAACTGAGGAGCTCGCTGAGGGGGCTCACCTCCCTACAATCTAAACTGAGGGAAGCGCTGAGGGGTTCACCTCCCACAATCTAAACTGAGGGCGCGCTGGGGTCACCTCCTACAATCTAAACTGAGGAGCTCGCTAGAGGGGTCACCTCCCTACAATCTAAACTGAGGGTTCGCTGGGGGTTCACCTCCCTACAATGGGAAATCTAAACTGAGGGGTTGCTGGGGGTCACCTCCTACAATCTAAACTGAGGGAGCTCGCTGGGAGTCACCTCCCTACAATCTAAACTGAGGGAGCTTCTTTGAGGTTCACCTCCCTACAAAATCTAAACTGAGGGCTCGCTGGGGGGTCACCCCACCACAATCTAAACTGAGGGGCTCGCTGGGGGGGTTCACCTCCCTACAATCTAAACTGAGGGGTTCGCTGGGGGGTTCACCTCCCTACAATCTAAACTGAGGGGCTCGCTGGGGGGTCACCCCCCTACAATCTAAACCACGACGGACCGGGGAGACGCTCCAGGGCTTCCAGCACACGGTGAAGCCTCTAAGAGCTTGCACTATTACCCCGCAACCCGCATTTCCCCGTGCGCACCTTCCGGCAGCATGCCATGTAGTTGGAGCGAGAGATGAGGAGAATCTCAGCACCATCGTGCGCGATAATAGTGGCCTTGCGCTTGTCCTTCTCTCTGCGCAGCCACCGCCGTCTCACTTCATCCCAGGCCGGTCTCTGCTTCTATAGGCCAAATGGTTAGCCCCCAGCAGCAGAGTCCGGCGTCTGATAGGCCCGCTCTCTAAGAAAAACACCCCCTAGTTTACACGAGAAAGGGACTGCTGGAGCTCGTACGAAGAGGAGGGCCCGCCTCTCCTCCGAGGGGCCCGGGCAGCTGCTGCACCTTAGCAGGGCGAGCTCTCCCACAGCGTCTGGTGCTGTCACAGTGGCGATTTTGGTGCCCACGTCGAGTTGGCGTTCCTCATCCTGCGCGACTTCACGCATCGTGACGGTCTTGGCAGTGTCTCGGTATGTCAGGTTCCCGTGCGAGCTGTCGTGCACGGGCTCCTTGCCGGTCTGTCCCGCCCGAGAGCATAGTGCAGAGCGCGTCAGAGACTAAACATCTGTGAATACAGCAAATAGCATACAGCAAGCGTGGCTGCAGGCCCTCGTGCCATGGCTTACAGCAAGCGTGGCTGCAGGCCCTCGTGCCATGGCGTACAACAAGCGTGGCTGCAGGCCCTCGTGCCATGGCATACAGCAAGAGTGGCTGCAGGCCCTCGTGCCATGGCATACAGCAAGCGTGGCTGCAGGCCCTCGTGCCATGGCATACAGCAAGCGTGGCTGCAGGCCCTCGTGCCATGGCATACAGCAAGCGTGGCTGCAGGCCCTCGTGCCATGGCATACAGCAAGCGTGGCTGCAGGCTCACATGTGAGCTGTTTTGCTCGTGTAAGATCCCAGACAGATGCCTGAATTTGTACTTTGAATTAGAGGCTCTACTTTAAAGCTCTACACGAGTGCAAAGATCTAAAGATGCCTCTGGAAGTACTGTACGGCTAAGCGTGAGACCATAGCAGACGAATATTTGAGATTGGACACACGAGAGGTACTCACCTGGTTCCTGTACACCGACATTTCGCCACCTATCAAAACAAATAGGGTGTTTCCCGATGATCCTTCCCTGAAACAGAGCTCACAGAATAAAGTCAACACGCAGCTACAGAGAGGCCAAGGCGCGCTAGTGGATATACATGGGGAGTATATGGAGCACATCGACGGAAGGCTGCGCCGCTGTGGAAACTAACTGTTGGCTGTAAATTGACATCAGGACTTATAATAAAACTAATCCGAAGAACAGATGGAAATCCACCTATTCTTCTCTTGAGCAGTTCAAGAGTTTCGAAACTGTTTCTTCCGAAACTTATGAATCTTGCGGGGATGTGAGTCCAACAAGCCACATAGACAATTGATGTCAATGCTTTGGACATCGGCATATGAGCCATTATGCAATACGTGTCTTACCAAGAACGCACCTGGTTATTATAGACTTCTTTGCTATCCGCTTGTACTTCGTATTGGCAATTATATCACCAACTGCCCTTCGAGACAGTTGATTAAAGAATGGCAACATCACACACCATGCAACGAGCTCCTCTTGTTCGCGCTCCGTGCGCTCCGGTGCCCTGGCACTCCACACCATATACACTCACCCGAGAAGCCATACGCTCCAACCCTATCCACTCACCCGAGAAGCCGTACGCTGCACCCCTATCCACTCACCTGATAAGCCGTACGCTGCACCCCTATCCACTCACCCGATAAGGCCGTACTCACGCCCACCCTCTTCCGCTCACCCGAGAAGCCGTACGCTGCACCCCTATCCACTCACCTGAGAAGCCGTACGCTCCCACCCCCTATCTACTCACCTGAGAAGCCATACGCTGCACCCCTATCCACCCACCCGAGAAGCCGCACGCTCCATACTCCTATCCACTCACCCGAGAAGCCACGCTCCACCCCCTATCCACTCACCGAGAAGCCGCACGCTGCACCCCCTAAACTCTGACCCTGAAGTCATATGCTCCACCCTATCCACTCACCTGAGAAGCCATACGCTCCACCCCCTAAACTCCTGACCCCTGAAGTCATACGCTCCACCCCTATCCATTCACCCGAGAAGCCATACGCTCCACCCCCGTCCACTCACCCGAGAAGCCATACGCTCCACCCCCTAAAATCTGACCCCTGAAGCCGTACGCGCCACACCCTCCACACTAATTCGAGAAGCCGTACCCTCCACACCCTAAACACCGACCCGTGAAGCCGTACACATCACCTCCTATATACTGACCCGAGAAGCCTTACATCCACAGCCTAAAAGCTGACCCGAGAAGCCGTACCCTCCACCCCCTAAACACTGACCCAGGAGCCGTTCAGTACAAGGCAGCTACACAGGAGGCAAGACGCCTGACAATCCAATCCCAAAATATTGATACGAAAAGTCAACCCATCATACGCTGACAGGAGAATTCATAAAGTAAGATGCAGATAACAAATGAGATGCAGAAAAACGTGCTAACATCCAGTTTTGTCTGCGCGATATCAAGATCAATTAAGTACAGGCTTTGCTGCATGTTCGTAGGTCCACTGCCGCATCTCGTATATTTCCGTCCCTCCTGGATGAAATTTCGGGGTGAAGCTCGTGCAGAAGGCAATCTCACTGCGATCCTTAAGCCTTAGCACGGAAAGTGGGGCGTACGGTATGCTTAGCAAGCGAGCAAGCATCTCGGATACGATATTATCATGTTTGATTTCGTCTTGGTCAGTATCCATATTTGATGACTTTTTGACGTCCTTGACGCTTTGCATCCTTCGCATGGCATCTGCACGCCAGTCTGAGGTTAGAGGGTACCTCGCAGGCAAAAATGAAAGATGGGCTTCAAAAAACATAGTGACCCGCACACATTCTGTCGACGAGCATAGCAATGCGCGCACATAGTTCGCCGCATAATTTGGCTGCAAACGTACCCTTGAAGGACATCTTTGACCCTCCGACCCCACGCTTCATATTGTGACACAGGGGGCGCGCTAGTGGTCAAAATTTCAATCGTAAGTTCTGTCTTCAGGCGTCCATACAAGTTTGATTCGGTCTATCGCTGAAATTTTGAATTGGAAATTGACTCGAAATTTATCTCATGGACATCGAAGACATATTGAGGAACTAAGCCAAAGTGAAGGCACTACATTCGGACTCAGATAGTGAGGTTTGAGAGAGCCAAAAGCGAGACAGTGTGGGATTCCAGTCATCGCACAGTTTTATCATCGGTATCACGTTGCGGTAACGCATTTTATTGTTCGAAATCCCTTACTTTACTATTACTATTACTTGACTTGTTGAAAACATTTCCTAAAAATTCGCTCTTGGTTCTGGCGTGGGGATACTTTTTTGTTAGTCGAGCTAGCTGACAACCACCTGACCTCGATCAAGACCCGTCGCGTGGCACGAGCCACGACTCCGACTGCGACCTGATCAACTGAATAGTGTAGCGAGTTGACGACCGCTCAGGCCCGTCGTTAAATATGCCGGGCTCCCACCAGTGTTTCAGCCGAATCGTTTCTTAACACTGTATCGCGCGGGGCAATTGAAATGCCTGCGCGCTGGGAGCTTTTTCGCGGCTCTACCATTTTAGATTGCAGTTCTCCAATATTTTCATCAAGAAATCCATATATAAGAAAACATATGCTTAAACTTTCGGAGAAATTAATATTTTCCAATCCGATTTCAGAATCTTTTCCAGCGCGGAAAGAGCTTCAAAGTTACTGGCATACTTATACCCTCCCGTCTCCGACGGAGGGCCCATGCGGCGTTTAATGTGTCGTGGTCACACTTTTGTGATCATGTAGGTGGTCGCCAGGTTTTACGACATGTGACGCAGTTCGCAAAGCTCCCAGAATGAAAGTTGGTGACAGTGTCATGAGCGTTGGGAATTATACACAGGAGCTCGCAGAGCTCGAGCTCCCAGAGTGCAAGTTGGTGACAGTCTGAGACTTAAATTAATTTACCCCGGGGAGCCAAATCGCCCCCGGCTACCATACAGGGTCAAGGGCAGTCCCTATCCTAAAAGTTTACCGGAATATCCTAGTTCACTAGATATCAGAGGGTCCCGAACTGTGTGGATAAACTGTCTCATAAGATAATAAACCCTAAGCTAGATATACCCGGAACGGTCTCGCAACGGTCTCGGATACTAGCCTACCTGTGACACAGCGTGTGTCACAGCACGAACCTATAGATCAGTCAGCGGTCCAGTGTTGGTCCTAGGGGTCTGTCATAGGGGCCTGCACCGGGACTCCCAGTCAGGGCTGCCTATACAGATTCCAGCACACCACCCCAGCACTGTGGGTGGTGACTGTCTAGGAGAGTCAGAATGTTAAGATAAGTTAGGGTAGGAGCTAGGGTGACAAGCCTAACTGCTATACCAACTGTGCAATTCTGATACACAAATGGAAACCCTCTAGCCGGCACAAGTGCAGAAACATACAGGCATATAAGTCCTGCTAAACTACTGAAAGACACGGCGCCAGCAAGTCAGATTAACGGATATAAGGAGTCAAAGTAAAAGCCAATTGAAGACCATGTTGAGGTCAAAGCACATCTCAGCACACCACCAGAAGGTGGTGCACTGCCAGAACCAGGAATAAAACTACTCGGGGTCAAAGATCAGAGGAGCACCGTCACCACATTGTCCACCGTAGCATCCCGCAGCACTTTTCTCCAGCGGGTCAGGCGGCAGTAGCACTGCCGCAGCACCCAGGGAGTGCAGCACCGCATCCAGTGTGACGGGGTCCAGCTCGGAGATACCAGAGTAGATGCACAAGTCCCCCCTGCACAGCACAGGCTGCGGAGCAGCCTGACCCGATATCTGCACAGATCCGACATCATTGGCCGCCGTGTAGGCGGCGGTCCCCACTCCCATGATAGAAATCAAGAGAATAAAGGAGAGCATAAAAGGCATTCCCCACAAGCCAGCGTGGGCAGGGAACCCCCACGGAGGCTTTCCACAGCCGTAGCTGCGGGGAGCACCGGCATGCCAGTCACCCAGAGCACCACCAGAGCTAGGTGCATGGGTCGCAGGTGTAGATGAGAGATTTGCCGAGACGTCCGAAGCCCGTGGCTTTACCGTGAATGTGCCGTCGGCAAGGTCTTCATAGTCGTCGGTGTTGTAACCCGTGAGGTCAATGGGTTGGACGGCGGCGTGGTTCACGGTCTGAACGAACCCAGCGAACTCACCGTCCGCGTCCGCTGTGGTGGTCACCCGCGCCGATTGAAGTGGCGCGGGCTGCACATCCTCTCCCTGCGAGACAGGCATAGCAGGGGCCGGCACGGCGGATGCCGATGCCGCCGCACCACCTGCCGGAACCTGCTCCTCCGGTGTGGCCACCGCTGCGGCGGGACCGCACACCAGAGCCGAAGCCTCCTGTCCGATGCTGGCAGGAGGCGGGAAAGATGCGTGAGTGTAATGCACCTGCGGGTTGGCCGCGGAGTGAACCTCCGCGGCAAGATCGTCGAGACGGCGGAGAATGTCATCTCCCTCGGAAGCCGGCTGCTGCTCCACGGTGAAGCCGTAGGCGGACACGTCGATGCCGCCCACCGCTCCCGCACAAAGCACCGCGGGTGGCCCGTACTCGGCTGCCGCACGTGCAAAGGACTCCGCCCCGTCGTCTGCCGCCTGCTGGAACAATGCACACATGGCGAGCGCGTGCACCCCCTCCGCGTCCTCCTCGTCGATGGGAACGCAGAATGCCGCGGCAGAGGTGGGCGGGTGTTGGCGCCCGCCCAACGGGCAGTCGCGGTAGAAGTGATACGCCTCACCTTTGCCCGCCTTCTTGCACCTACCGCAGAACGGCTTCGCCCGCTGATCGTCGCGGTCGAATCCCACCGGTGGGGCCTTGTGGGTCCCCACACGGAATCCTCGCGGCTGCTGCCCCCGCTGCTGTTGCTGCCGCTGCTGCACCCGCTCCCGCTGTTGACGCACAACCGGAGCGGTTTCACCTTGCTGCCGCTGAACGAGCTCCTTGAGCTCCGTGATCTTCTGGAGAAGGGCGTCGTACTCGCTGCTGGAAAGGTGTGCGGAGACGCCATCCGCGCTCGTAGCCACCTTCCCCCCGCCCGTCTGCGCCCAAGCCTGGTAAATCTCCACAACCATGGAACGGAGCGAAACCAGTGACACATGAGCCAAGTCAGCGGTCATGGGATAGCGGACCTTCACCGCAGCGTAGAAGGTCGGGTCGAGCCGGGTGTAGAGGCTCAACTTCCTCGTGGCCTCGGTCGGTGTCCAGTCAGAAGCCCGGTTATCCCGCACTAAACGTTGTTCCTTAGCCAAGATCGGCTGCGGGTCAACGTTCGCGGGATAACGCAACGCGGCGTGCTCCTCCTGCTGCGACTCTCGTAGCGCCACCGGAACACAACCCTTGATGATGTCGACAAGGGCTCGCCGTCCATCTCGGTCAGCCGAAGAATCGGTACCAGTCAGCCAGACGAACGCGTTGCTGTGCTTCTCAACCACCAGGGCAAGGACGTCGTAGAGAAGCCCATTCACTTTGTTGACCACGGGTGCCAGAGGGTCGTCGAGGTCAAAGGTACACAGTTCCAGCCCGGCCGACTGAAACTCCGTACGCAGCTGCACCACCAGGTCGGACAGAAGGCCAGCGTCGTCCGTACCGCGAAAATGGTGTTTCTTGTCACCAAGAATATCCTCACGGATACTCTTGGCCCAAGCCCGATGGAGTCGCGCCTTGTAGATTTCGTCGACGAGCTTGGACTGCTCCTGCAGGTAACGCCTGACGGCCACGTCCTCGTCCACGTTCGATGCAGGGTTGGGTGTAGGAACAAAAGGCGTAGCTGCCGTCGGTGTGTTCCGCACCCCGTCGATCAACCTCAAAGAGGCATCGATGTCACTGTCCCTCGTGAGGGACTTCTTGGATCTTGTCGTCATTCCCATCTCTAGAAAAGCCTGAGGGGAGGCGGTACGCTGCAGCACGTTTGGGTAGGGCCGCGGAGAAAATGCGACGTCACGGACACGGAACGAGCGGTCGGGCCATGCTAGCGAGGGGCGAAGGAAGATGTCGTCGAAGTCAAAGGTGCCAAGGTCACCAGCCCAAAACACGGCAGCAGGCGGGATCAGAGCGAGCAGAGAACCGCGAATAGTGAACATTGCGACGACGAAACCCAATCCAAGCCGGCACCCCATAGCCGCGGCTCAAGTCGCTCACCGCAAGCCGCTCATCTCAAAATCTCCACTAATGCCCAAACGTGCAAACGCGCACCACCTCTCCGAGCGGCCGTTTAGCCAATCATGGCCAAACTAGCAAGTGGAATAAAGCGTGGATGGGGCCACGACCTACCGGAATATCCTAGTTCACTAGATATCAGAGGGTCCCGAACTGTGTGGATAAACTGTCTCATAAGATAATAAACCCTAAGCTAGATATACCCGGAACGGTCTCGCAACGGTCTCGGATACTAGCCTACCTGTGACACAGCGTGTGTCACAGCACGAACCTATAGATCAGTCAGCGGTCCAGTGTTGGTCCTAGGGGTCTGTCATAGGGGCCTGCACCGGGACTCCCAGTCAGGGCTGCCTATACAGATTCCAGCAAAGTTCCCCCTGCTAGCACATACATGGAGAATCCGACTAATCTAACTCTATAGCAGCCGCCATGACAACCAATCCTCTCCCACTGGTCGAGACTGACTACTGCGTCAAATCGGTAACCTCCGCGCTCATAATGGTCGGCACCCCCTGCTCCCACGCCCCTCCCGTCAACCGCCACACCCTCCCCCACCCCCCTCAAGCCCACCAAAGTCTGGCGTAAGCCCATAGCGATACCAAAGCCAATGGGTGTGCTCTGAAAACCGGGGGTGAGGGTGGGACGTCCAAGAAGAGGGGGTGCTCCGGATGCATCCATGAATATGCTAGTAACGGTAACTGTCAAGAACCCATGTGCCTATGACCTCGTGCGGATTTTACGAAAGTAGGTGTTTAACGGTACTAAGACTCTACAAGGATATGCTGGACTTCGGGTTTAGGCTTAGTTATTATGGGCTCTGACTAGCCCCTAGCCTGACCCTGCTTCCGTCTCGTGTCCGTGACATCCTAGCACTGTACTGTACAGTAGTACAGTACAGTAGTACAGTCATCGTTTCACTGTCTGGGTTTCCGAGAGCATAAAGCTTCGGCCAGACACAAGTTATATGATTATCAGTTTGTCTCCTAGCGAGCTTAGCCGGACAGCGTATCTGTCTTCCTCGCAGGTTATAGGCCGCACCGGCTTTCCGGTGATTCTGATGATGGCACAGCGCCTTGCTGTTGCCATGTTCGGCTAAGTAGGACGTAGGAGGGGTTGAGCGCCCACTTGGGCGGTGGTGGATTACTCTTACGGTATGGCCTTTTGACTTGGCAGTGATGGCGGCACGCATTGTGCTCGCCTTCGCTGCGCAGGAGATCAGTCAGTGACGGATTATTTTTGTTTTACGGAAGCATCGTCGCAGCGAGAGTTAATCTGTTTCGTGCGCCGCTGGCTCCGGCGAGGTCGTTCCACACGTAACTAATTTTGGCCGCTCTCATGGTTCCGCTCACGACCTGTGAATTTTGATCTGTGCGTCTGAGGCTTCTACAAACTATCTGGCCGCTGTAAGCGTTCTTCCACCATCTCCCTGTTTAGCTCAGCCTTCTCCCCTGTCTCTTCATCATGGTAACCACAGCAAATAGATCGACGCGGTCTCGCGTCCGTAGATTAGAAACGATTTTTGATGACGTCGGTGCGCAGCACGCTGCGACTCCGCACACGCCGCAGCTGCCAGCTCCGACCACCGCAGCTGCGAGAGAGATTTTGGACAAATGTAAGCAGTTGGCTCGTGACAGTTTCGACAGGAAAGTTGCAAAAACCGTTGCCACTAAGATTCTAGGCGACAAATCGGAGCGCTTTGCGGGAACAGAGGCAGACGCTGTGGACATTTTTTCACAATTGATGCATGAGCTCCGCACGCAGTTTGTGCTCCAGTCATCGGCGTTTGCTCCCCTGTTTGACTTGACTGACATGGCAGTTGAGGCTAGGCATGAGGCAAATGAGTTGTTGCTCTCGGCTCTGACATTTCTGGCTCGCCCTGGCTCACCTGCCCGTGACTGGCTTGAGGCCTCTGGGTCCGACGTTCCTGGAGATGGCAAGCGCGCTGCCCTTGAGGTGGTGCGCATGCTCCAGGAACGTTCGGAACCCTTTGACTCTTTTGAGTTGCTGCTGGCGGTCCGCATCCCCAGCAGCAAAGATCCTGACCGTGGCATCCGCGAGTTCAATGGCCTGTTGAGGGACGTTCAGCGTTCCCACAACTTGCCAGAGGACGCGGTGAAGCGGCAGTTTCTGAAGGCTCTCGGCGATTCGTGGCTATACCGTGATTTGGCTAACTCTCTGGCTCGGGCTGACCAGCGGCAGGGCGTGTCTCTCCTGACTATTCAGGCTCGTGTGCGGGAGCAGTTCCGCCACGGCCTGATGTCCACTACCCACGCTTAGGTACATCGCGATGTACCTAACTATACGTGTACGTTTAATGCCGCGGTGAGCCAAATTCTCGACACGGGGTCGTGTGGCCCATTTCAGCCATTGTTGACATGCCCCTTTTGGTCCTGAAGCATTTGGTTTATGGTATTTAGCTCAATACGATAGTCTAGGCAGGTTATCAATATTGACAATTTCCGGAAAATGTACATTTTCAAAACTCCGAAAATCTTAGGTACATCCCTTAAGTACATCGCGTTTGATACATGTGTACGACCGCTAAATGATGAATATCGATGCATATTTGTTACAATTGTATTTAACACCCCTTAGGGCAGTTGTGATTTCAGGGGTTTGCACTTAAACACTCAAGCACGCCTTCACTCAACACGCCTTTGTAGGTACCTATAACTGATCCCACAGTATGTGCATTCACGAAAATCAATATTTCGCCTTAGGGTTTCGCACGTACGAGTCAACGATATTATTCATCAGGTGGGGTTAGTAGAGGCTTGTATGGAAATCATTTTAACATATCTCATAATGAAGATTCTTGTCAATTATTAGCATAATATGCCACTTGCTAGTCCGATTTTGGCTGGGCTAATCCACTTGAGCCTACTCGTTCAATATGTATATGCATATACATTGCGCGATTAGCGGCCATGTTGGAAACGGATACCGCGAGCAAGATCAATAGCGCGGAGGGACAATATTTTTTTAGATTCTCCAACTACATAGGAATTAAAGTTTATCGAGGTCTACTACCAGGATCCAGCAGAATGTTCGCAGAGAGAAAAATGCCGAGCTTGCCGAATATGACGGGAAAACATTTATTTTGACCTGGGGTTTTTTGTTTTCTTCAAAAAGAGTGATTTTGAATGCATCAGAGCGTATACTGTACGGATCGGATACGAATGTTGGATCATAATATCGATAGAAGAGGGTGTCTATTGGTTAATTGTCACTACAAGGGGCACAAAACGTCGGATTTGGGCCTTGATTTGATCTGTACGGCTTAGGTACATCGTTATGTACCTAAGGCCCTTGGGTACATCCCCATGTACCGAAGGGTAGTGGACACTGAAAGTCTCTGACGCCCCTGTCTCTGCTCTGTCATTCGGCGATGGCGCGTCTGACCTGGCTGCGGCGTTGTCCAGTCTGCAGAAGCAGCTGGAGCGCATGCGACAGGACATTCGTGACCTGAAGCGGCAGAAGCGGGAAGGGCCTCCGCCTGCGGGCAAGCACCTTACCCGCTCTGCTGCTAAGCATCATCGTGCTGGTGTCAAGCCACTTGGCACCGCTCCTCCTGTCTCATTTGACAAGAAGAGTGGTGCCTTCGTGCCCCACTGCCAGAATGCGGTGTGTGCACAAAGTGGTTTGAAGCACTGGCATGCTGAATGCCCCAACGGCGGTCTTCACTCTGCCCACTATTGTAGTGCGGTTGAAGACTACGAGACTGACTGCTTGGCTGTTCGTTTCCAGCGTTTTTATGACGCGGGGGATGAGCACGCCTTCGAGTCGCTCTGCACGATGGAGGGTCGCCCAGAGGTGTGCGAGCTGTCGGCGCATTCTTTTGTGACGGCTGAGCCCACGTCTCTGCGGCACTTTCAGGATGCGGCGGCTTCCGCTCAGGATGCGGCGGCTGACGATGACGGCGTGGCTCACTTTCCTCTGGTCACATTCCACTCGGGTGCACGGGGTTCGATTCCGCCACCGCCTGCGGTTCGGGATCCCTCTGCACTCGTGGCTGGTGGTGTGCCTACGGCTCATGACCCACCAGTGGCTGTCCCTGGCTCTCTCGGCTTGCCTGGTTCTGTCCCATCGCTCCAGCTTGGCGGCTCTGCACCGGCTCCGCTGTTTGCTGGCATGACGATTGAGGCTTCTGACATTGGCTCTGAGGTCTCTGACAACGACCAAGGCTCTGACAATGACTCTGACGAAGGGCAGCGAGTGGCTTTTGACTCCTTCGGCACTCTTGAGCATGACTCTGACAGGGGGGCATCGCCACTAGCAGCTCCGATGTGCCGTCCGCGGGCGCCGCCGAGTTTTCTCCGGTGTGCGTTAATGTCCTCGATGCTCTGCTGTTCTCTGCTGGTCAGTGCTACGGCGTCTCTGGTTGCCGTGGGCGGTGGTGACAGGGGCCTGGTTGAGCCCGGAGTCACCGTCCATCGGTCTACTGGAGATCTCTTTGCTTCGGATCCGCCACTTGGCTCTCTGGACATCCGTGATTGGCCGCCTGACGATCGAGTTCTTTCATCTCTTTCTTCAATGTTCAAACCGCCATGGGGATCTGCTTGTATGGGTTCTTCAGTTGGTTTACTTTCTGCTGTGGAACCGCCTTGCCCACTTGGGCCTGGTGGTGCTCAATTTCAAAAAGACAGTCTGCAATTCACTTCGGGGTTACTCTGTGTTTACATCCCAACCGCTGAACTCAGCTCTGCTGACCAGCTTCAAAGTGGCTGAGTTTCTTGTCAATCATCCTGGCAGCTTGATTAGCTTTAGCCCAGTAGTGGGATGACCGGGTCAAGACCCCGGCACCCAGCTAGAAGTGATCGGTTTCCACCGAGTTGCACGTAGGTGTTTGTTTATTATCACGTGGCTGTATACCCTGTACCTGCCTTGCTAGGTAGTCACACCCACGGGTGGTGTGCTGGACTTCGGGTTTAGGCTTAGTTATTATGGGCTCTGACTAGCCCCTAGCCTGACCCTGCTTCCGTCTCGTGTCCGTGACATCCTAGCACTGTACTGTACAGTAGTACAGTACAGTAGTACAGTCATCGCTTCACTGTCTGGGTTTCCGAGAGCATAAAGCTTCGGCCAGACACAAGTTATATGATTATCAGTTTGTCTCCTAGCGAACTTAGCCGGACAGCGTATCTGTCTTCCTCGCAGGATATTCAAAGCACGTTCAAAATTCGGTTTCCGATATTGCAAGGCGTGTCAATCATTTTGAAAATGGATACGAGGCGGTGGTGTGCGGTTAGATTCGGTTGGCATTTCCGCATTCCCCATTTCCACCTGCCGTGTCAAGATACCGGTTACGTCTCCCCCCGTGTCCCCCTCCAGATTCGAGTCTAGTCGATCACAAACTCCCTCTCGCCTCTCCGACTGTCCCTCTTCCGGCTCCACCGTACGGTCCTGTCCCATCGTAGTCGGGCGCGCGCTCTTCCCGTATCTCCTCAAATCACCCGCACAGATCCCATATCGCTTCTGGATACGGCTCGAGAACTCGTGTTCCCCCTCTACCATTTTTTTGTTATATTGGCACCATACACTAAAGAAAAACTCCGTGACCCACGGCCTCAATTTCCGGCCAAGCTTCTCCGCCACCCTCCTTCCGTGTTCCTTCTCCACCCATTCTCGAAGTTCTCCCGGGGTACGGCCGTACAAGAAGTCCTCCCGCCTGGCCGGGAGTAGCATCCGTCGCAATGCTTCCATAGGCAATTTAGTCACCGTATCCGGTAACACTTGTCGAATCCTTCCCAACAACTCCTCTAGTCCGGTTTCCCGAATCCTCGCAATGGCTGGGCATTTACAAAAAATGTGGTGCTCATTCGCGATTGATTCATCTGTCGGGTGGAGGGGGCAGAAGTACCCTGGGTACAGGTCCGGGAAATATTTATCATTTGTTACCTGTATGTTTCTCGGTGTCGGCAGACTACCAACACCTAGTTTAGCCGCAAAAATATTAGTTTTATCCCCGATTGCCCCCTTTGTCACAGAGGCCTCCCTCCAAATTTGCGGTTTGTTCAGAAAGTTGATGTGATTCGCGTCTCCGGCTTTTCTCCAAGCGGCCTGCATCAGATGCTCGTCCCAATCGCGGTACCATCTTGAATGCATGTAGTCCGTACGGACGGTGGGGCCATCACGTCCGCCCCCTGCTGCTACCGCGTAGTATCTGGGCAAGAACAGGTATGGTTCTCGGAAGATACACGGCCCACTTCTAGCCTGTTTGGCTTGCTCATCGGCTCTTGAATTCAGAACGCTCGGCCATTCGTTGCTCACGGTGTGTGCCTTCACATGGACCAAATCCGTCGTGGCCCCCATGTGGTCCCTCTTGTTCAGCAGTTCAGCAGCCAGTTTGTACAAGGAGTACCCATTCATGGTCCTCCACATTCTAGGGTCCATCCAGGCTTCCACTTGCACCTTGCGGATGTTATCTATGGTGTTTTGCGAATCGGTGTATATGATGAGATCCTTATCCGGTTTTTGTAGCAGCAGTGCTGACACAACCCCATATGCCTCTGCCCGTGCTATCGATTTCTCCCCTGGTGTGGATGAGCTCATATACGTCCCATTCTCTGTGACCACTGCACTGCCCGCCTCGCCCGTGTATGGATCGTAACTCCCATCTGTAGCCATGTGCCTCTCATCCAACGAGAACAGGTCCATGCGGCCTGTCATAATGCCAGTGTTCGAGAAGTTTGCGGGATTATCCCACATATTTCCGTGGTATCTCTTCGTTTTGCTCCAAAGCAACCGTGACAACTCCCGCTCGGTCCGGGCCTCCATGCTCACTCCCGAAGAAATCAAGCCTAGGTGTGTCATGTCACGGAATGATGTGTATGACAAGCCCCCCATGTCCGGGGAGTTAAGTATCGTGGCAAACACTCCTCCGCTATGGCCAGCTCTCCCATACAACTCCCCCAACGTGAGGTGGCCATGCGCCCCTAGGAAAGCCTGCAACGATGTCTTAGTCTTTATCCCCTTGGTCTGCAACCCTATAAGATTGAGTAGAGTACAATCCTTCCCCTTGTACCAGTGAGGGTTTACGTTAATGTAATGTGAGCTCCTGCGGAGGCCCTCCCCTGCCTCCCTAATGTACTCTGGGTAACGCCTGCACTTCTTCATTGATGGGATGCGGTTCTCTTTGTTGTCATGAACGCGCCCTCGTAAGGCATTCCATCCGGTTGTTGCACGCAAGCTCCCTATCGTGTCAATTGTGGTGAGGGAGCAGTATTTGCTCGGTGATTGTAATGCCTGCAGCAAGTTGTCGAGTTTGGCGGTGTAGTAGATCGCCTCAACATTGTCTACCCCGAACCCTAATCCCGTGGATTTGTGAAAAACTGCTGCCCTTGGGGTGTTCAACATGCAACTAAGTTTCTTGCTCACCAAAAGCCAAATTTCATGAGTTATCCCTGCGAGTGTGGTGTCGTCTGCTTCGCCGTCTCCAGATCTTGGCACTTTTCTCTTGGCCATCCAGTTAGCAGCAAAGAAATATTGGAGAATACTAAGCACGTCGGAATTTAGAATGCGTACTGATTCCGTCTGCCTAAAGGTCCCCTTGGAGAACCGCTCCATGGCCTTGTTTATCTTCCTGTACACTTTCATATTGTGGTGTTTCCATGTTTCTGCGGGGCTTGCATCACCATCTCCAACCGTGATGAGGTACCCCAAATATTCCAGGGGGACTGAGTTTGGCCGATGTGGGACTAAGCATACGGCCCCCGTATGGTCTCTGATCCGAACTTCCGGGGGAGTCCCTTCATAGGGCAAGTATGACGTGTAGTGGCACTTTGATGGGCTAAGGTGAAGGCCCACCATTTGCAGGAAAGTTGAGAACGAGTTCACCATGTCCACGAATTCCTCCGGGTTGTCACTGACGATGAGGTTGTCGTCGGCGAATGCACAACCCGGGATGTTTAGGGTGTTGCCCCTTCCGCTCGTGTTCTCTTGTGCCTTCTGGATTCTCACGTAGTTCATCTCCCATTTGTAACCCTTGCCGGAGTGTTCGATATATTTGAGGAAAATGTCATAAACTATATTAAACCTCAAGGGGGACAACGCGCACCCTTGTTTACACCCTTGCTCAATCGGAAAGAGTTCCGTGTAGCCCACTGGGGATCTCACTGTGCATTCGAAACCCGTTTGTAGGTTATGGATTAAGTCCATAACGTTCTCGTCGAAGCCCATGTATCGCGGCGAGTTGATAAACGCCCCAAAGTCCACTGTCAAAAGCTTTTCTTACGTCAGTCGATAAGACAAATAATGACTTGCCCGTTCGTTGAGCGTGTTTCACCACGTTATTGAAAACGTTTACTTGAGTGAGGCAGTTAAAGTTTGCTCTGCCTGAGGCTTGCGCGTGCGTGATGCCGTCGGCATCGGATATCATGGACGACATCCGGTTGTTGATGATCTTAGTGATGAGCTTATAGATGATAGGAAGCAAGGTGATACCTCTGTAGTTCCCCAGGTCCCTACTATCTCCTTTCTTAAAGAGTGGAACAATCACTCCTCGCATAAGCTGATCCGGAAATATTCGGGTCGTGAGGACGGCGTTAATTAAACCCAGAATCAGGGTCCGGAGTTTTGTGCAATTTTCCCTACACGTGTCCACCAATTCCTCATCCATATCGTCCGGCCTTTGCGGCGTCCCCTTCTCCGCAATGTTGAAAATGATTTTAATAGTGGCAATCTCCACTTGGTCAAGGGGGTTGCAAGCCTTGTTCGGGGTGGAGTTTACAATGCTCGTCAGCTCTTCCTCAGCCACCCTCCTGGTGATATCACCGGACCTGGCTTCCACGTGCCTTCTGATTTTGTCGTATGCTGGAACACCCCGGACGAAATCTTCCAGTCCCCGTGTGCGCCTCCGGTTGCTACTCTCTGGAGAACTTCTGCCCAGTTGTTCCCAAGAGTCATGGTATGCTTTGAGAATACCGTCTTTGTCCACAACGATCTCACCGGAGTCCAACATGACGGCCATGGTTGTCTCTGAGCTATCCTTTGGATAACACATCACCCTGAGTTGGTGGCTGTATTTGGACGCTTCCTTCTTGTATCTTTCATTGAATTTGTCCTTCCTACACTGTTGGAATTGTGCCTCCTGCTGCCTATATGCCGTCCACAAACTTTTCCGCACTGCTTCCGCCTCTTCCAACCATTCGGCCACCTCCGGTTCGTCCAAACTGAACTTTCTTCCCATGAAGGTCGGGAACCTTAGCAATCGGTCTTTGTCTGTGTACCTCCGCACTGCGGATCTGGCGGTAGAGGCGAGTGACTTCCTCTTCAGATCGCCACCCGGGCATGGGGAATCGCTATATGCCCATCTATGCAATGCCAGTACTGCCCGTCTCACGGCCTTCACTCGACCGATGGTGGACCTGATGGCTGACATCTCCTTGCTTATGGGTATGTTAAACCTCCCCGGGGTGAAAGTCTTCTGGAAAGGCTTAGGAAGCACGTCCCCTAGAATAGTATGCAGGCTTTTGGTGTGCTTAGACATGTCCACCTGGTTTGTGACGGTGTCATACGTCACCGGATTATCAAGTAGAGCCCGTTCTTCCGAGTCCACTTTGGTGTGGAAGCTCCCCAACTGAGCTATAATGCGTTTGTCTCTCAGCGCTTGGGCTCGCACTGGGTAGTAGGTCTTCGTCATGGTTGGGAGGTCCTTGACTTCTGGGTTCAGGGCTCCCGCTAGTGTGTGTAGATTGATCTTAATGCTAACCGGGTTATGGTCCGAGTATGAATCGTATAGATGCCACGAGACTCCCAGAGGATTCTCTGTGTACGTAGGGTCAATGTATGTGGCCTCCACCCCTCGAAGGCTGCTCGTGAAAATGTGATCAATCCGCCGTCTTGAAAAATCTTTGGGGTCAGTTACGTTATTATTGGAGATATACGTCCAATGTGTAAGTGCATGTCTATCTTCTATCAGGTCCCCGGTGTCATGCACATCCAGTTCCCCCATGAGCTTCCATACTAGACGATCACAAAGTGAGTATGTTGGCGCCCTTACCTCATTGTAATGGTCAAGTTGGTGGTTGAGTACTGCGTTGAAATCCCCGAGGATGTAAAAATACGGCGTGTCCATATTATTCCGAATGCATGCCCTCAGTTGATAGTGAAAACTCTTCATATCATCTGCAGTCAAGCCTGACGATTGTGGGGGGCAGTATACCCCGATGAACCATGCCTCTGTGCTAGGTTCTATACTACTGCCTGGGTTGAGGTTTACTTTGATCGCATTTATTCTTCCAACAAGGAGAGGGTGTAGCCTTCCCCATTCGGACGAGGTGCCTGTTACGCAAATCGATTCCTTGTGGAAAATCGATACCCCCCATTTCCCTTCTGGGTGAGTATGGTGTGTCTCGTTGTATCCCGGGAAGAAATTGTGTCTCATGTTGCGGAGTTTTGATTCATTGAGCTTGGTGTCCACCATGACTGCTATGTCATGTTTGTCCACCCACCCCCCTCGCCTTGCGCGGTTGGGATCCGACATGATCTTATAATGTGCCTGAAGCGAGTTGATGTTGATGGTGCCCACGTTTATACAGTATGGAGCACCCGGTTGTGATGCGGCTCGTGGGAGGCGCTCCCCAGCAGTGTGTGACTCGATGTTCAACGCAAATTTAGTCCTGTAGGCCCGCGCCGTCTTGTCGAGGTCAACCGTAGTAAACCCCGCTAGTTCGCCTGACTCAAAGTTCGACCATGTTAGGGATTTGCCCGACGATTGCCATTTTCCCCACAGGTGGGCCATCCTCAATACCCATATTCCGCAATTTACGTCGTCATATTGATGCCGCTTCCTCATAAGGGAAAACTCGAGCTGTGTCCCTCCCATTTCCGTGGCTGCCCAACCGGCTACGGTTTCGTATATGAAATGTTCGTTCGTCGCTGCCAGCGCGTCGCCATGTTTGGGGTCATAAACATGTATCGAGACCCTTCCCGATGCTATCTTGTCCACGAGTACCAGTCGCCAATGCATATGGTCACATACCGGAATTAAACATTGGCCTGTTTCCGCTCCCATGTATGTACGGGCTCGTATAGTTAACTCGTGTCTCAGATCATATAGAGAGCAACATGTATGGGCCCTGCCGTGTAACCTTTGCATGACCCGATTCATCTCTGTGGAGCTCACCCACCCATTCTTGTCACCGACCGGGTCCTCTCCTGTGGCTCCTCCATACATCACTTGATCTTTATGTTCGGGTTGTTCCTCTACTGGGGGCGGTAAGGTCAGAAGAAAGAGTGCCTTAAGTATGCTCATGTTGCTGTATGGGACGCGTGCGGTGTGTAGACCGGCAGTACGGTGTGTAGTCCAAAATCGTTTAGACCTCTTATGTGCCCACTTGACCAGGGACCTCGGGCCCGGTGGGTGCGTGATGACCGGGAGAATCGGGTTATCCCTTCTATTCCTAGTTCTTTCCTCTTTCCGTCTCCTCCAGGTCGTGGCAACATGCATAATCATAATAAACAGGCCTGATATGCTCACCCTTCCCTTGGTCTTCGGCATTACTTATAATCCGTCGTGCTGGAGGCGGAGTGCGGGCGAGACGAGTTACGCGTGCGGTACATTATATAACCAGTCGTGGAGGCTCGAAGGCACAGTGCAGAAGAGACGAGGTACGCGCGCGGCACATAATATAATCAATCGTGTATGACATGAATTATTATGTTGCTCATGTAGAGGGAAAGGAAGGAAGGAAGGAAGGGAAGCGTGCGGGGTTGATGGGGAGAGAGTTTAAGTATGGAGCGTGCGTCGAGCGGGAGAGACGCAATGTGGAGTGTGGCGAATAACGCGAATAACGCGAATCAAATATGGATCGAAAGTCGAAAATGTAATAATTATGAGCGTACGTTGCTGCTCCCATAGGTCACGCGTGTTTTCAAAATTACCGGTATATATAGAATAGATTATATATATATACGTTGTATATATATAATGTATATATATATATAACAGATTATACATAAGGGATAGATAGATTATATATAACGGATATATATATATAGCGCGAATAGCGCGAATAGCGCGAATAGCGCGAATAGCGCGAATAGCGCGAATAGACCGGAATAGACCGGAGGGACGAAACCCTGCTGGAGGCGGAGCCCCGGAAATCGCTCTACACATATTTCATACAATACACTGCAGATATTGTATAGATCCTATTGTTGTTTACTCTGTCTGACCTATTACAAAGGTCGTATCCAACTATACCTCGTTGCCCCATGCGTCCCAGCCCTTTCTTGGGGATCGGGCAAATAACTCGATCTTCTTCAGCGATCGTGCGAAAAGCTTCTCCATTGCCTTAAAGGCAGCCTTAGGTTTCACGGAGTGCTTTCCCCGTTTCGCAGCGATGAGTTGCGAGACTGTCTTGCTCGCCCGCCACTTTCTGATCGGAGGGCTCCCTCTCACCGCCACCAGAATAAACTCTGCACACGAACGTGTGTAGGAGCCCAAACCTACCGAAACGTTCCCATTCTGTGACCGCTTAATCCATACGCTCAACACGGTGCGGTATTTAAATCCCCACTGCGATATCAAATCGCAAGAGTGTTGCATATGGGGACCCGTCGTCCCGAGGCACAATATGCAGTTCTTATTAGCGATACGCGCCAGCGGCAGATGGCCCAGCTGGTTCATCGTGAGAACAGGGTAGTGGTGCGCCGCCGCCCCTGTCGCGTTGTTGTTCTCGTATCTGTAAGGTGGGTCCGCCAAAATAATGTCGTATTTCTTATCCCGTGGAAAACCAGCATACAAGCGATCTATCTCCTCTGCGCTCAGCTCACGAACTCCGTTCACTTCCGGGTGCTTAAGTGGCGACCGCATGTGGTAGCGCAGGCCGTGCGCCGACTTCGCCTCAAAACAACAGCCTGGGAGCGTGCATGCGAATAACTGCCGCCCCTTCGGATTATGCGCACACCTTGTCGCATGAGATCGTTCTGCGTTCTTGGACCATTTTACAACACCGCAGCCTGTGTGTCTACAAACGATCGGTGTCTTAGTCGCATACGCTCCGGTAATCCGTATCCGTTTATAATTCATGTCTGAGAGTGATACGCGCGAAGTTAACCGAGTATAATAAGAGACGAAACAAACTGTGGCACGCGCGCACGTGTTTGTTCACTGAGTATCTTTCATTAATAATTTGGGTTATGCCGCGTTCACAAAAGTGTTTTTGTGAACCTGAGAGTTGACCTAATATCCGTGACCCGGAACCCCGGGTTCGTCGTCCTCGACTCGCGCGCGTCGAGTGTACTCCGTTATATTTTCTGGGAACTATCGCATTATAGTGATGGGATAACATCGGGGAGGCGAGACATGGTGCGGTATGAAATGGCACGGGATTGTGTGAGCAAAATTGCATGTTGTGTGTTGAGAAGTCAATCCCCGCCACACCCACACAAGGTTATGTTTCAATCCAGTGGTTGGTTACCACCCGTCACCATTTATATACTAAATCATATATTTTTTAATCGTACCACATGCAGACTCAAGTATCTACCGCTCTGCCACGAAACCTCCACGCATGCTATTACAAAACAAGACTTCACACGTCCTCCCGCTCTACCGCGGACATTTCCAACGCCCGAGTCGCTGCCTCTTCTTCTTCCGTCATGAACTCCATGGTGCCTCCCGAGCTTGCCGAGCTAGGGATGAAGGTGCGGGCGGGCTTGTTGGCGATCGGGGTGCCGAGTGGGGTGTCCGCATGGTCTTCCCAGCTGTCGGGGATCTCATCCAACGGCAACGGCATGGGCACAGGGGGTCCCCCGCCTCCCGGGAACAACTGAAGTCTGGAGACTGGGGGCGGAGGTGGGATTTGCGGGGGGGCAGGCCTCGGCGGTGGTGGGACCATCGCACGTGCCCCTCCGGTCTTTGCCAGCCGAGCTTCATCCTTGTAGGCTTGGATAGCAGGGACCATGTCCTTGGTGATGTTCACGCGGCGGTGCAATTCTGAGTAGGTCCTGTGGAAGTCCGACTCTTGGTGCGCGCGCAGTGCCTCTGTCGTAGCGAAGCTGATATGCACGAAGGATTCCGCGGGGTCGGACGAGGCACGGTTCGGCTTCCTCCTTCCCCACACGCAACCAGGGCAGTAAAGGGTGAAAGATGTGGCGATCGGCTCGCCTAGGACGTCGAGAATCCACCTGCCTTCCTTCACAGCTTGCTCGGTCACTTGGGCTTTCTGCGGGCACATGTTCCAGAAGTGGGGACCCGCGCAACCTTGGCAGTGCATGTTCGTGGAGTAGATATTGACGTTCACATCACGTTTCCCATCCGTGGCGGTGGACCCAGGCACCCCGAAACAACGGACCGTCTTCCACCCTTGCATGGCCATGGCTCCCAGATCCCACTTCGGAGGGCACCCTAGGACAACTGCCTTGCTCATTGTCATCGACTTGGATTTTGTGGTGTTGGCCTTCTTCTCCGGGGTGTTCTTCCCCTTTCCGACGATCTTCTTTTCCTGAAAGGAGATAGAGGCTGCGACGTACCCCATCTTCTTGAACATCAGGGCCAAGGCTGATGTGAAACCTCTCGCAGCTTGACCACGCGGGACGTCGATGAAAAAAGTGTGGTGGCCTTCCTTCAGGATCTCCGGGATCCGGAACTTAAAGGTCGCCCCGTTGCGTACCTGAGGATTGTTTCAGAAAAAAAGTCCATGTGGCAGGTGGTCAGTTCTTTCGGGGTGCAATAACATGCCGTGCCTAGTTCAGTGTCCGTGGTTTGTCTGGTTCACAAAAGTGTTTTTGTGAACCTGGTAGTTGACCTAATATACGTGTCCACAATCCTAGTTTGTATTCGGTTGCCCGCGCGGTGTTTATATATTTTGCGAAACTACGACCGTGGAAATGCTCAGTCGGGGAGAAAGAGAGGGTATATGAAAACAAGCAAATATTTCCGGTGCGTACCACTGCATTCCCAACGTGATCCGGGTGGCTTTCCGCCCAAGCACGCACATCCGGTGTCGCGTCGAAAGGTACGGTGATCTTGCCGAGTACCCGCAAGAACGAGGAGACCCAACGGTTCGAGGACGAGACGGTGAACGACACCTCCTTCTGGTTGTGCTTTGCTCGGAACTTCTCCTCGTCATACTTCAGTTGGCTCCACATCTCAAGGATGCTAGATCCAGGTGCGAGCACAAACCCCACCTCGGTCGCCTTGGTCCGAAGTGCCTTTTCTAAGGCGTCCAACCACACCGGCGTGATTTGAATGCTCCCTGCGACCTTAGAATCGTCCTCGCAAACCGACAGCTCCGCTGCCACAACAGTGTTCGCATCGAGGATCTCCTTCGCCTCTGCCAAAAACACGTTGCTATCAACTGCCTCAGGGTCAAAGTATTCATCATCACTGTCGCTCATTTCCCCTGTGTTCGGCCCACACCATTATGCACCACAGTTAAGCTGACTTTTAGCCTTGCCAACTTAGCCCATTTCTCATATATTTTTGTTTTCCATCCTAATATGGGTCCTTCTACTAGCCGTATACGCTCCTGATTGACCCATGTTCCAGGTACAAAAACACCTCGGAAAGTCGTCTCCACAAAACCCACAAACTCGTTATAATGGAAAACTCCCTCAGATTGCGGTATTCTATTAACGTTTCTCAAGCATCTCTCTGCTATGTCCCCAAACGTATGTATGTTTTCTGGTTCGAAAGTGAGTTGGGTCAAAAACTGTGGTAAACAGATACGAGTGACCCAAGATGTCTTGTTGAGCGCATGAAAGGTCGAGGCCAAAAACGAGTGTGGGATGAACGTGTGCGTATATGGCTTCTCTGTCAAAAACGAATAGACAGCGCTCACTTGGAGAACTTTGATCCACAGGTCCTGGCTCAGGGTCATAGTCGGTATATTCCTAGTATTCTTCTTTGGACAGGCCCCTCGAGAGAGAAGAGAAGCTTTTGGGTTTAGCGAGGTGCGCAAAAACGTGCCAAAAACGTCGGCGGCATCAAAGTGGCGGTCGTTTATTTCCCAATATGGAAAAACGGTTTTCTTAGGCACCTCATATATGTATTCACAAGTATGTCTAAGTATCCGAAGACGAGAAATCAAACAAGGAATTTCATAAGTTTATTGGGATAAATCCCCCACCACACTCTCTTAGCGAGCACACTGAGAAATAAACGTGGTAAAATGGTGGTAAAATGTGGTAAACTGGTGGTAAATTGTGGTAAATTGGTGTTTTACCACCATTACACTAATAGTGGCGATATAAATCCCGTGGGTAATTTCCTATTGGTAACGTGGCACTTTTCTAACACGATTTTACCACATTTACTTATAGCGCGGTAATTATATATCATTGTTTACCATTGCTGTATATAATTTACCATGGTACCCCCCTACGACCGGTAAATTGACCCCCAATGGTAAAATTACCACATATGACCGGTAAATTGACCCCCAATGGTAAAATTACCACATATGACCGGTAAATTTGCCACGGTATGACCACGGTTGGACACGTGGCAGGCAGGATGCACTGTGATACGGACACGTGTGCAAGATTAGTGCACGTGGCAATCAGGCATGGAATGTTACATAACTGTTACCAGATATGCTAGGTAGGTAAGTATGTGGCTTGGCAACTCCCGGCCCCGTCCTGGGCTTTGCAAGTAAGGTCACACTAGAAGCAATAAGGAGAGAGGAAGGAAGGACGCATGCTGCTGGTTTCTAGCTTGCCGTTGCTAAGGTCTTGAGCATCGTGCAGATTTCATTCCTGGCCAAAGGTAGATGACGTGGAGGGGGATTTTAAATCCCGGAGGACGGTGGCAGATACACTTGGTCTCAAGGCGTGACGCCGGCATCAGCAGGGTATGTTTGGCATCCTCGTTCAAGACAAAGACGGCACGGCTGTTCATGCGCGCGTTTTTGATAGTCGGGTATGCCGTCACCATGGCTAGACGGCACACAGCGCAATGTGTGGCCGGGTCCCAGATCAGATAGTAAGCTTCCACGCGGCCGTATTCAAATGCATCGGCTTCGGAGGATGCTAAGGCTACGTTGTAGGAGATTCTGGTTACTGCCCTGGTGTACATCGTGGACGTGAAGTCCTCGTCGCCGTGCCGCATTCGTGGAAAACATAGGACGTCCAAGGCGTCCCGTTCTAGCTCGTATCGCTCACCGTGCATGGCACGCAAGGAAGCCGCCAGGCCCGGCAGCAGCCTTCCTTCCGCATCGGCGCTTAGCGCGGATACAGCCACGCCACCGCGGATGATGTGATGACCGACATCCATGAAGCGACACGCGAGCCCCGGGTCATCGCGGAAACCCGGGCCGTCCTCTTTCACCGAGTGCGCGACATAGTCTGGAAGGAACCGGATCCCGGGGTACAAGTGGGCCATGTCATCTACACGGTCTTTCAGCAAGTAGGCGTTACCGATGCATGAATCGATGGCCTTCCCCCCACCGGCTCCGGCACCACCCCCTTCGCCTCCCCCAACAGGCGCTCCACCCATAGCTCGATGTTGGAGCTGACAACGCCTACCTTCTCCTCTTGCTTGCACAAGTGTACCACGGCTAGGCGTAGATTCAGCGTCAGCATGTTCATAGGGCACTCGTTCTCAATAATGACTGCGAACTCCCTCATACGCAGCTCCGCTTGTGCGCGAGCCTCTGCGCGGTCTTCGATTGTGCCGGCGCACACCTGCCGGATGAAATATATCACAGCCTCCCTCAGCTTCCACCAAGCCCTGTCCAACTCTCGGTTGAGACTCCACAGGACGTCCATGAATACCAGCGGGCTGAATATCAAAATGAAGTTGAGCCAGTCCTCCATAGTGTAGTTCCCTGCAAACAAACCAAGCGTTTCGGGCGACATCAGCATGCATGCACCGTTCATTCAATCAATGGTCAACCCATACAACGGGCGGGCCTATGCACACAATTCACATAGATCTCGCATGCATGGGAAGAACAGCTTTCCTGCAATCATGCCTGCCAGCACACCTACCTGCATATTGCACCACGTCCTGGTACTCACGGTGCATGTCGTGCGGGGCACACAGCCCTTTGCCGTTCTTCTGTAGCTGCTGTAGCTGCGCGGCGTTGAAGTAGCACGTGTCATCGCAGTTGGGCACCTTGTGGCGGAACATCTTCACAGTACTCTTCACGACACCGAAGGTCATACAGTGCATGAAAGGCAGCACGTATGCCGACATGGCGGTGAAATATTCCAGGGCCTCCAGGGGACCCTTACCGTAGCGCCCGGTCCGCATGGGATCAGCGCCCTCCTGGGTTAGCTTGACTAGTTCCTCGTGATCCTCCTGGGTTAATAGCACCGACGGGTCCCAGGCATGAACCGTCTCCCCGTCCGGTAAATAGCTTTGTGCGATAGGCTTGGCATAGCCTAGGCAATACATCCCACCAGTTGGTCCGGGGGTGCCCTCCCACAGGCTCAGGTAATCGTTGCGTCTGGCAGCCACCGGAGCGAACCTTCCCAGATCGTTCCGCGCAACGGTGTCACAGTAGCACAGCACCAGAAACACACTGAACTTATCATGCCACTTGCCAAAGTAACCATCGTATACTCGGAACGGCGTGCCTTTGTCGTCAGCGTGCCCGTCGCGTAACTCCTTGAGCTCCTTCACGAGGCGCTCTTGGATCACGTCATTGTTCTTCCAGTGCTGCCTAGGGCCCGGAACCACAATTACGAGCCCGGTAAATTCCATCCTAACCCGATCCTGCGAACACCCGCATGGATGCACCGTCAGTCCTCCCTTCCTCAATCACCGGGAAGCCTTCACAGCCAGACACGCTAGCAGGTGTACAACCTACGGCACGCAAGGCGGGACGCAGTGCACCTTGCATACGCCTACACTGCAGAAGCAGACCAGCAGCAGGGGACCACCTGCATGCGTTACACTGGTTAGCCTTATTCTAGTAACAAGGCACATCGCAACGGTTCGAGTTGCAGATTGTGGCGGCGTGTACCCGAGGGTGCAGGTCCGCGCTCCGCATCGCTCCGAACCTCGTGGACCATCCCCTGCACCGTGCGCGCCACATTCCCACCATTACGCCCGGTGGTGTGTCCCCACCCTCACGTGCAACGCATCGTTTGCACCATAGCGCTGTTCAGGTCAGCCATTTCATTCAACATACATCAAGGGGAGGGGGGGGGCTTGGTTGTAGTAGGAGTGCTGGGTGTCGGCTGGACTCACTGTTTGTCGTGCTTCTTCGCCCGTGCGTCATCCTCACCGTATTCCACAGCCATTCCAGCCCGAACCATTCCAGGTTTCATGGGATCCGTGCTTTCTGTTTCCTGCAGCAGCCGGCCCCCAACCGTGCTGTGCTCGTTGATCCGCGCCACGTGCGGGCTGGTCATGACGCATGCGTTTGTAGGCGCTCTCGCCTGCGTATCAGCACGCATCTTTGCAAACTTCGCATTGCGCATCCAGCGTCTGACTAGCCGTTTCACCGGGAAGTAGAAATAGTACTCCTGCGGGCGGTACACCTCACCCCGCGCCGTACGTGTCACACTGTATCTCTCCTCCTCGCACCACCCGACCGGCACTCCCGCCGCATCCCACGCGATGGGAACCCCGCATTTCTCCTGCGCTGGTTTCTTGGTCTCTGCTGGAAACGTTCTGTGATACTTCGGACACACATGCACTGCGTAGTCCCACACGGTCTCGGCACCAATCAGGCGTAGCATGTGCCAGAGCGACCCCGGTAAATTGGTGTTTGCTCCACCCAGCAGCATCTTCAAGATTTTCATGAACGTGTTGAAGTGCGCGTCTGTCCACTGCTGCCGCCGTTTCATGTCCAGCAAATACCACACAGCTTCCTGCAGCGTCACTCCGTGGGGGCTCGCCTGCCCATGCGTTAGAAGCGGATCCATCTTTTTGGGACTGAGTTCGGCCGACTCTGGTGCGTCCAATGTCTCCACTTTCGCTGGCTCCGGCGCGTCTACCGTCGCCGCTTTCCCTGCCTCCGGAGGGTCCACCGTCACCTCTTTCGCCGGCACCGGCGCGTACACCGTCACCTCTGCGTGATGAGCCAGCAGCAAGGCGGACGCCTCTTCCACCTCGATTTCCATGCCCGCCTTTGCAGCTAGTTCCTGCGAGTGGCCGTCCCATCCTGGCTTAGTTTCTGTGCATATTCTGCATGCGCTGCATGCCCCTGCGCATGTTGCATAACGTACATGCTACAATACGCACTACATGATGTATCAGAAAGACGCACAGGCGTTTCCACGTCCTGTCCGAGCAGGGCAGTGAGACCAGTGTTCCGCCAGTGTGCAAGGTGCGGCAGGGCGTACATCGTAAAGAAAGTCCGGGATGGAGAGGAGGTCCGCCTCCGCATCACCACCTTCGTCCGTCTCCTCCACGATGTCTTCTTCCGGGATGTCCGGCAAATCCAACACCTCCTCCCAGTATGCATTTTCGGCTGGGGTGGGGGCATCTGACGACCCCCCTTCCTCGCAATGACTCAATCCCATATATCCCACGGCCTGTGCGTCCGCCAGGTCGTGGTTCGTGTCATTCCCATCTGCGCCGGCTCCTCCCACCAGGGTATACCGCATTCTCTTGTTGGGTATCCTCGCCTGCTGAGAATCATCATCCGCTGTTTCCACAAACACTGGGGCCGCCTCCATCTGGTGGCCAGCGGAGATGGCAATGACCCGGTGCCTTTGATCAAACTGAACTCCCAGAGATTGCATGCGGCCTATGAGCACGTCCATCCTTCCCTTGTAATCCTTTCCGGCGCGCCCTACCTGATCAGGTATGCCCAGCGTGCACAAGTCGTCGGGGGTGAAGATGGAGCGAATGCTTGGGCGCTTGATGTCACGGTAAGCGCGTTGCGCCAACTCCAGTAGGCGGGCGTCGGTCACGTGCCGGTTATCACACGCGGTTGGGAGCTGCGCCGTTTGGCACGTGACGGCTTCCCCCCCGGCTCGCCGTTTCCCCCGCGCGCCGTCCACCGGGCTCGCCCCCCCACCTGCTAGCTCTCTGGGGCCCACATGCGGCGGTGCGTAGGTTATCCGCATCCTCTTGTCGATCATGCACCCGAGAGTTGTCAATCTGTCAGCCAGCTGACGGATCTTTGCGCTCTTCTGCGCCATCGTGCTGCACTCCTCTGTGACCTTGCTTGGGATCCATCCGATGTCCACAGCAAACCGTGACACTTTGGGTGACTTGCCCCCAATATGCAGGCTTTGCAGTTTGCGCAGGATGACGGCGTCCTCCAGTTCAGCCATCACCGCGCATACCTGCCGCAAACTACCCCTTCCGGCGTGTCACCGACCTGCACGCAGCACATCCGTTGAGGGGGAGTGGGGGGGGACACCGACAGCACCTGCATCATGAAGGCAGACACCTCGTTAGATGCATCGTTGCTCCTCGCGTGAGCGCCCGATCGATACGCGGCGGTCGCTCGGTGCATGGCGTGTGCAGCGTGACGCGTGCTTAGTGACCGCGTGTTTCCGTCGGAGAACACAAACTGATTTATTCCAAAGATACAATACAGTTCAAAATTGTCTGTTCTAGCCACATACGGTCTTTCACTTCGCATAGCCTACAATCTGCATTAATCGGAAGCTGGTGTTCGTGGTTGCCATCCTAAGCTTTCATGCCAGAGGCTTGCACGCTTGCGCGTTTCCTCTGCGGTACAAGTCGTATGCGCCTGCTTTCAAGCTTCTGGTTCAGGAACACTGGTCAGCCAGCAGCTTGGGGTATCGCCAGCGTTGCAATCCAAGCTACGCGTCACCAGATACACCTGCGTGCACACGGCGCAAGATTCGACATTCATCCTCATGTTGCTCATTGCAGGCATCGGCATGTCACAACCCATGCATGCGAGCTGCCTGCGGGAGGCGTGCCCCACTCACCGGCTGGTCGTGGCTCCGCATTTCCGTCCACTTGTAAACCCGGCGGGACCGTGTCGCGCATGCTGAGCAACTTCGGCAGGTTGGACATGCACATTTCTTCCCGGTCGATGTCCTCCAAAGCAGTCCCTTCTCGCAGATGTGCACATCCGGGACCCGGCACTCGCCGAATTTCGGGATGATCGCCGAGTTGAATGCGTGCGCGTCGAACTCCGCATGAAAAATGGCGAAGTCGAGGAGCACCGCGGGCAACTTGACTTGCAGGTTGGCGCCATTGTCACTGGCCACCGCCGTGCAGTAGTAATCGTGCACCTCAGACCACTCCTCCACCGTTATGCGATGGACAGTCTTGCCGATTGCTCCACTCCACGTCCCGGAGGCATGCTCCACTGAGTACTCCTCGCCGTACGTGGTCGTCTCCCAGAGCTGTGTCTTCATACGGCCACACAGTATTTTGACAGCGGACTGCGTGAGCTTCTCCGCTTTGTCAGCAGCCACCAACCACTCTACACCGCCACTGACGGCGCGATGAAACGCGCCCTTCCGCGAAATTGGCAGGAGCTCGGCCATTGTTGCTCCTGACACAGTAACCTGCCGAGCATCAGCCGGGCAGGCCTGCTTCTTGCGCTTGTTGCTGCCGGCAGCCGGCGGTCCCTCGTTACGTTTGGATTTCCGGGGTTCAGCTGCAGTGCTCTTTGGCGCGGCGACTGGCACGAGAGCTCGCAGCTCCGGGTTGCTGTTCACACGCCGCCTGAGTTCATTTGTTAGTGGCGTGTTGAGCGCGTCCAAGGAATTCTTGCTAAGCGCTGCGTAACCCGCAAATGTCGCTGGTTGCTGAAGGGTAAACAAGCTCCCTTTCATCGTCAGACTCACTTTTTTGCCCGTTCCCTTCAGCGCGGTGAGGTGGTCCTTAAGGCGCTCGTCCGTGACGGTTTGCAGCAAGGCCAACGCTGCCTTCGGTGTTGTGTCACCAACGGTGAACAGAGCGCCCTTAGCCTCCATCACACCCCTCATCATAGCGATATTCCTGGCTATGTTACCCGCTCGTTGTTTTTCCAGGGATGGCGGCGACGTTA
>LGRX02007222.1:0-35183 GCA_001247695.2 Cymbomonas tetramitiformis | reverse complement strand
TATGTGGATGGTTTATACCATTGTATGCTATTACACAAATAAGTAGTGATGTCAGAATAAAATTTTTGGACAATTGCAACTCAGTACAAACTTGAGTGCATCCAAGCCCACTTATATGTTCAGAATCTGAATCGAATGTCTTTTCTAGCTAAAGCTACCATTGACTATCCAACATCCACTGAGGACATTGTTTCCTACGTCTTTTGGCATCACGCTCAGCTTTTTTCTTATTCTGCAAGCGCCTCTTTGCTACTGCTACATCCGGAACGTTGTACCAGCCATGAAACTTGCTGGAATCTACTAGCTCATCTTCTGAGCTTTCTTCATCCAAAAGCAAAACTGGCTTCAACATGTCTTGTTCTTCCATCGAGGACGAATCACACAGGGAGGCAGCAGACCTGCAGCATGCGAAGAAAATAAACAGCAAGAAAGTCGCCATGCAAAATTACCATCCACTGAAGGAGCTGACTCCCATCATAGGGCGGTATTGGATGTTTTGATATGACACATGGAAAATATGAGTAATTCTTAGAGAATTTTGGGATAAACATCCTGGATTGGCTGTGCTTGATTGCTCTATGCCCAAGAATGACCGAAGAGATTGCTTGCCATCTTTCAGCCATATAGCGTGGAGGCTGCTTAACAACGGTTGGGTCATAAGCTGAATAGCTATGTCGGCTATGTCGGAGGCGGAATAGCCATGATTGCACAGACTCTGTCTTTCATGATGAATAGACCTCTGAGAAATGGTGTCTGAAAAATCAATACTTTTGATAACAACTCAACCTTTTGGTATGATGAAGAGCTGATGATCTGTGCAATAATGAAATGCCTCGTGATATATAATCTCACAGAATAGGCATTGCTCAATGGCGATATGATCAGATATGTAATGATCAATGAAGACAAGATGGTTGGTATGGCTCATTCAGTAGGCATAATTACCTCAAAGAGATGCCAATACATGGATACATATCAAGACATACGGGCAATAGGCTTATTGTATAGCCTTCAAGGCAGCTAGCATTTATGCTGCATTGGTTAGCTCAGTGGCTTTGACCTTCCAGGTGTTGTACTAAGGCCGTAGCCTGCATAT
The DNA here is from genome assembly GCA_001247695.2 of Cymbomonas tetramitiformis. NCBI lineage: Eukaryota > Viridiplantae > Chlorophyta > Pyramimonadophyceae > Pyramimonadales > Pyramimonadaceae > Cymbomonas > Cymbomonas tetramitiformis. The sequence goes on along the minus strand of LGRX02007222.1, from coordinate 34,087 downwards.
TGCATTGAGTACTCTTGACACCTTTAATGATACAATCAGATGATATGTATGAAATATCAAGAATGGTTGCCCTTTTCAATGATCATCGGTGGCAGAGGCTATAGTGCTTGCACCGTGTCAATATACAATTCTTGTTTGGATACATGTTAGACTGGATGTATACAATGTCTAGGTCTTCAAAATCAAGCTCATATGCATGTCATGGCTGATGACCTTAGAAATGTTTGATACATATATGTGTCAACTTCATGGAGTTCTGCATGGTTTGACTATATATAGTCAGGCTTACCAAAACAAAAACAATGATGCAACTTATATTTGTTTTATTATTTGTCTTTATTATTTATTTGGTTTTTAGTTGTATTTCTAGCTTATCATCTTCCCCCCTCAAGGAAGTGTATTGCTAGGCGGTTGTCAAGCGCCGTTCAAATACAACAGAGGTCCGACCTCTATGTGATGACGTGGAAGCTTTCTATGAAGCTGGATAGGAGTTCTCGGGTTGCAGCCCATTGCACCGAAGGTGCATTGCAGTTATTGGGATGCAGCCCGAATCCACGTCATCAGCGTGGGTCATATAGTGCCCAAGCATGTGCTGTATATATACAACACTACCCTCCAGCGGCGAAGTGGTTTGCTATTACCATCATCGTATGCTGTGGGATATCAATATATAATCAGAGAGCATGGTAATATGTGTACCATGTTTGTCAATATTGGAGAGACTGTGTCTTCTTTAAAATCCTCATGACTATATGCATAATGGTGCTATACTGATGTCAACACCTTCTCTCTGAGTGATTTATTGATTTCAGATGTGATGTCGTGGCATAAAATATGTCCACGTCATTGGCACGAGTCATGTTGTGTCCATGCATACACGATCTTAGCGCAGGTCACAATACAGTGCCCGAGCATACGCGATTTTAGCGTAGGTCACATTGTGCCTCTATTTATTACATCTGAGAATATCTGTTACTCATCTTTGTGAGTCTAGACAGCATTGTGCTGATTGCAATGCTTTCTCTGGTGACTTATATATCACAGATTATACCAAATGTGGTGATTAGTCCAGTGCAATATTTTGTCACCGGAATGTACAGGGATTGTAAATGATTGCAATCCAGCCGGAGGAATAATCTCAACAGCTATTCTGTACTAATGAATTCATCGGAGTTATACTCATTTCGACGATTCGAAACCCATGTCATTTGTAGTAATGACAACTCACATGGATATATAGGGTTTTTATCAGAATGCTTTTATGTGATGTCAACATATTATGAACAATTCACTTGCATCTTAGGACAAAGGAGTTACGCTTGGAAGGTCTTGCATGGTGGTCACCAACAGTTATCAGCTGTTATTCGGGTGCCAAATAATTCTGCCTTCAGCACTGGGACTATATCAACCAGTCTTACAGCGATGCACTTGTCCTTCCCACTCTTATGTACGGCTATAATGCCAAAGTGTATCAGGTGGGATATATATATACATTATATAACTATCATCTTCTGATCCAGGATATGCAATTAAGCATGGTATCAGGATATATGTTATGTATATAGTTCAGCATTCCAAACTTACTCGAGAATGTAAATGCTGAGCAAAAGTCGACTTATAGTCATTGGAATATAGTTTCTACGAGTTTACACTTTGTTAGTGATGGTGGATTTAACGTTGTACAGATTTCAACGGTACTTGTGGATGCAGTGATTTTATCAAAAGCAATACTTCAGAAATCACCAGATTGGAATATAAAATGGATATGTGTGTAATCCTATCCACCTTCTTCCCCCTTGAGGAAGTGTGAACACATAGGCAGTCAGTTGCCTATATATTTCATAGCGTATAGCTTACAGCTTATAGCTTATAGCTTGCAATCCTTGTAGGAAGCAGCTTATACAGTTTTAGGGTTGTTGCCCAACAGTTCTTGGGTTGTTGCCCGAAATATTATCATATTTGTGCTGATTACAGCATGATATATTTATGCCAAACACGAAGTTTATCGAATATTTAGTGGCATTTTAGGGCGTGTTACGTTACAGTGGCCCATATTCCCAATAATGTGTTTAGGGTGTCACTTGGTATCAGTAACCCTAAATAGGTAAAAATAAAGCAGTATAAATATTTTGCAAACATTTTTAAGCAAAACTGCATTTAATACCACACTGAATGTTACGTGGTTTTCAGGAGGTATGTTACACCCCTGACACACACATTCAATTTTTAGGGTGTTACAGGGTGTTACACATGCTGCATAAATCAGGGATTGTTTATTGATAGCTAAATATTCATATTAGCAAAAAAAAACAATCCGAAATTTTCATTTTTAAATCATGCGTAAAACATTTTTACGCATTTCGTTACAGCCAATATGCACACCCCTAGATATTTAACACCTGCTATCTAGGGTGTTACACGAGATATTACTATAGTCATTATGATTTTCTCATACCTCAATAGGTATAAAATCATATTATCAAATAAAATAGGGTCCGATTTTCAATTTTCAAATCTATCGCAAACGGATTTTACCTATTTTGGCCGTTTTTCGGCTTGATTATTGTTTCCATAATAACATATCTCTCTGTGTGTGTGGACTGCAAAGTACAGAAGCACTGCATATCACTTCACCTTTGCACATGACAATTTTCATGGCATAAAAGTGAATTATTCTGCATATCAACATCCGAGGTTGATCATATTTGTGGGTTTTACTGATTGAAACCCATGGAAGTAAATGTACTTCCTGATGATATTTAGATTTACCAACTATAAGCGGATTATCCACTTCAGTGATAATTTATCAATCTATGATATGTTTTGAGCATATGACTGTGCTCTAAGATATATCAAAAATGATATCTCTTGTTTTAAACATATCAGGACATAGCTTGATTATATAATCAAAGCAGTTTGACACAACACATATATATGTGTGTGCTTGTCCACAACAACCTATGTCAGCTCAATATATGTATGTACTGATCTGGTTAGGTACATGCATTTGTGCTGATCAATACTGAGTCAATTGTCAGAATGCAGTATAGTGGTTGTTGTTGCTCCAGCGATATATGAGAGTGAATGAACTGTGCCCAACAGTTACCAGCTGTTGTATGGGCACAGTATATTGCCTTCGGGTCTGGAGATAACTCCATCCAGCCCTACAGCATGTTGGATTATTCTGTTCCCATATCTATCGCCATCACTGACACTCCACACGCACATGTGTTTGTGGAGTGTTATCCATATTATCATATACATGATAGATATTAAAGTTGGTCAATTCACTATGAGTCAGTGAATATCAATACATACAGTAATGCCAGTGTGTGTGCATGTATAGTACTTATTGATTAGTACTTTTTGCCAGTGTGTGTGTGTGTGCTCACTTTTACACACCTATAGGAAGATAACTTCTGGATTTAACAATATTCCCAGACAGTTTATCATGCAGGATGATGATCAGCATACCATGTACTGAATGAATCTAGCATGATATATATTAGGTTAGGGGTTATTGTAATCCCGAGATAATCTCATTCACAATAATGAGTTGCTGGTCTATTTCACATATAGTTCCGGTGAGCAATCCTTTCAGTGATCCACAATAGAACGATATGTGGTCCAAAGAGTATCTCGACTCCACCGGGACATAACGAGCTAATTATTGTGTTAAGACCACTGAATAGGCACCTTACACTATATGGGTTCGAATATAGTTAACATGCACATCAGGTATGCTTTTGTGCATGTCTGATGCATTGTGATATGATGTTATATATTCCAGCTGCTATCGTGATCAAGCTGGTTTATACATAACATCTGCTAACATGATGCATGCACAACTTACAATATTGCAGTCACTCAGTATAGAATGTATACATGATGTAATGCTGCATATACTCAGATGCTGCATGTTGGTGTATGCTGCATATTAGTGTGTGCATGTTAATGTGTGCTGCATTTTAGTGTATGCTGCAAATACTGCAAGTTCAGATAAACATCTCTTGCACACTATATTGCAAATAAGCATGAAAATGCTGACAATTTGAATATTTCTGCAGTCATCAATATATGGTGTGAAATGCTGCAGTATAATAATCAGATGTCCATCATGCATCCATCCAAAATATCCCTGCGAGTATACAGTTGTTTTGCAGAGTATTTTGACGCGAGTATGTAATGTACAGATGATCGTAGCAACATTTTGACATCATCATCGTAAAATTACAAGATAATCGTAGCACGCTGCAAATGATAATCGGGCGCGCTGCTGATGAAAAGCATATATCGTCGCCATTTCTCAGCGCATGATACGAGCGCTGACGTATGCTGACTTATGCGCGGATCATAAATCCGTCGATGATTGCTATGCCGTATCTCATTCTGAACAATTTTCAAATGCGAATCATCCATGCGCGTGCATGTAATTGACGCGCATGCTTATGATTGCGAATCACTTCTGCGAGAACATGTGATTGTCGCGCATGCTGTCAACTGCGAATCAGTCTCTCGCGCATCGACATATATGATAGCCGTACAGTAAGCGATTTGATGATGCGATCATGAAAATTGTAATAGTGCGCGCTGATGATTTTTGAGTACATCTCGTCGCAGTATGTCTAGCACATGACACGAGTGCTGATTTTCGCGCGGATAATGATTCCGCTGATGATTTCTGCGTCCGCGTCTCATTTGCGAATTTATGTACATCTGCGAATCATATATGCGCGTACATCTCATCGCTGCGCGCATGTATGCCGTATGCACACCTTGTCGCGCAGTATATGTGCGATCAGCTGTTGTATGCGATCCTGCGAATGCGACAATTATCTCGCGCACTGTCTTCGCTATTGCAGCAGTATATGCGATATGTCAATTATTCGTATTATTCGACTGCGTCGCCTTATATGCTTGAGCTCCGCAACCTGTCAACACAAAGTTATTGATATCTACGCGCTGCACTTGAGTTCTCGTGTTCGTGCCTTGACGAGCTTAGAATACCATCTCTTAGGGCTAGATAAGCGAGCCCTCAGTATATCATATAAAATACAAGTAAACGCTGCGTTATAGAACAGTAACACAAGCGTAAGATAATAGCGGGGGATGAGTGCAGACTTCTGTGTGAAGATGCTGCTGAAGCACAACGCTTCCTCATCTATACCATACGTCTCCCATCGCATAGATGGTACCGCCATTGGGCTGTGAACCCGAGACGTTGGTTGAACGACCAGTATCGTCAGAACGAATAATACGTTCGCTCCATAATACTGCGCATGCTTGTTCCGCACATGCTTAAAGCAAAGATGGTTCTTGTTTGTTACTTCAAGATGTATCTTGCTTTGCCATCTTCGAGTTCGACGTACGAACTCTCGATGACAGGTGTCATTCAAGTCTTTCCTTGAATAATGACAGATGACGTGACTTATCATCTGACGACATGTACAGTCATAGTCGACCGTACTGACGACTGTCATTATAATATATGACATGACTCGACATGACATGACATGGTATGACATGTCTGACAGGTATGACACGTATGACATGTATGACACATATGTCATCGGTCATGACCCTGACATTGGTGCTTGGTGTGTAAGCACCACCAGGCACCACCAGACCACAGTCAAAGGGTAGATGTTGTCGTCGAAGCAAGTCCAGTGCAGACCGAACTGCGGCCATGCGCGCACGCTGGCGTAGCGAGGCCATGATCTCTGCGGCTGCAAAATCTGGAAGGCGCGTCGATAGGGTTTCGTGGTTGAAAGGTAATTCCTCGAACAATTAACCAAATCAAGCGATGGAGAAGTCAAATTGGGGTGAAATTTGACGAGGAAGACGGAGGTCAAGTCAAAAACGTCGTACAGTAACTCGTATTCACTCCAGAAGGGGTGCTGCTGGTCAGAAAGTTGAGTGGACGTTTGGGTCGATGGCGATAACGTAACTTCCCGTAAAATTAACGGAATCGGACGATGTAGGGGTCAAATTAGGGTAAAATTCGACGAGGAAAACGGTGGTGACGTCAAAAACGTCGTACGGTAAACCAGTTATCCGGCAGCAGAGGCGCTGCTGGCCAGAGTGTTGAAGGACGTTGGGGAGACATGCCTGGAACGAAGTAGGATGCCAGAATTACGGTAAAAGTTGTAACGGATACGAACGGATAAGAACGGATAAGCAAACCACCAATCACAAACGGTAGGCGGAGTACTTGAACGGGCAAAGACGGTAACGGAGATGCTGAGCCCACTCAGTTGACGGATAAGAACGGATTATAATCGGCGTTGAGGCCGAAGCGAGCTGAATGCAGTGAGCACCACTAGCGCGGTACGGGACCGATAACCTTATGAAAAGGATGAAATGACTATATATACGTAACGGGTGAATATATAGGCAGTGAGACACAGAAAACACACAGGGCCGGGTGCTCGTAACGGTGATAACATAAAACTAGAGAGACAGACATACGGACTGTCTAAATAGAGAAGGCTAACGTGACGGGGACACGGTCACGGGTGGCACATGCCACACACAGTGAGGGGTGACGCAAGGAGAAGCAGGCCGCCCCCCATACAGTGGGGGGGAATCGGCTTTCCCGTGAATGTTATTCAATTTTTGAGTTCGTTCAATCTCGCCGGGAGCGTTCTCCCCTAGGTCGCCGTGCTGTTTACAACAGGTTATGGACCCACTTCACGTTTGCGTGTTGTGATTGTTAGCTTGAATTTTATTTCGTCGGTCATTGCTCTATCTCGTATTTCAAGCGTGCCCATCTTTCTCGCGGCCTACGGAATCTCATTCTCGCTCTCGCTTGGAAAGTACGGTAGTCTCGGGAAGTTACGGCAGAGTGGGTTCGGCATTCTTCCCGCGTTCGCTTTGTTCTTTCCGAATCGTTAATAATAATAATAATAATAAATACGTCGATGAGAAGGCAACGCCTTCGGAACGATCTACTCGAGTCTGTTCCCCTCATACATGACAGTCTGCAAAGGCAGGAAGCATTCCACAAAGCATGGAAGCATGGGTGACAAGGCACTAATGTGAACGTGTCTGCCACCAACGTCGGAAAAAACATCAGCAAGTCGTGGAGCTGATGCACGATGGAGATGGAGGCGGAGTGGGCGGCGGTGGTGACGAAGTGAAAAACCCAGGGGTGCTCCGGCCCCTGGGCTGGTGGTGCCCCCGCAGGGCCGGGGCCCTACGGGGCCCCAGCCCCTTGGGGGCTGGGGGGAGGGTGGGGGTTCACATAGCTGCCTAGCACTTCCCTTGCGACCTTTACAACCTCGGATTCTTTTCTATTCTTCGTGCAGAGTTCCTGAATGCTGGGTGCTTCATCTATGGTGCCACTCTCAGGCAGGACTCCCGTTTCATGTAGTATGCATCTTTCCCTTGCATGACGCCTACACATCCTGGACAGTTTTTTCAAAAGTGTCTTTACCCCACGGTGTGGGACCCCGATCCCTTTGAGCACCTTGCCAAAGCCTTCTGGTAGATATCCCACCCGGGGATGTTACAAAGATAAGTACTCAGATGTAGTCATAATGTCCATAGATAGTGAGAGCATGGGATGCCCTGTCAGTAACAAACTTACTCTTACCCCAACGCTCCCCTGGCATTGTGTAGGATCCTTTACCTGACCAGTAATCATGTGGGATGAACGGTATGGTCCCCCTTGGGTATTTGAAGATTAACTTAAAACCTTTCCCTGTCCACTTTTTGAGGTTCTTTGGAGATAATGGCAGGATCCAGATTCCCTCGAATCCCTCCGAAGTCATGGCCGCCTCTAAGCCACGGGACAATGTCTGCATAACCGCAGATGGTTCCTTTAGGACCCCACCATCAAAGGGTGGGTTTCCATAGACCTTTTTCCCTTTTCCGGTGACACGGTTGATATATGCATCTCTTGCAAGTCCGTCCCATCCTATTTTCCCTTTGTGGCAAAAGGGTCTTAACGCCTCTTTCATTGCTGCCGTGGGAATGCACCTCCTTGATTTGATTCCTGGGTGTGAGTTTACAGGGTTACAGAAAAGCTCACATCCGTCCTTTCCTAAGCCTCTCTCATCTATGATGATGTCTAATAAATCTCTTCTTATTGCATAACAATTCTTCGGGTCACCCGACTCAGTATTACATGCTGAAATCTGTATAGGCAGCCCTGACTGGGAGTCCCGGTGCAGGCCCCTATGACAGATTCCTAGGACCAACACTGGACTACTGACTGATCTGTAGGTTCGTACTGTGACACACGCTGTAGGCTAGACACCGAGACAGGTCACAGGTAGGCTAGACACCGAGACCGTCCGAGACCGTTCCGGGTATATCTAGCTTAGGGTTTATTTATCTTACACAGTTTATCCACACGAGTACGGGACTTTCTGATATCTGGTGTACTAGGATATTCCGGTAGGTCGTGGCCCCATCCACGTTTTCATTCCACTTGCTATCTTGGCCATGATTGGCTAAGCAGCCGCTTGAAGGGGTGGTGCGCACTTGCGCGTTTGGGCGCGACTAGGATTTGGGACATGGCTTTAGATACGGTAGACGTCTTTTTTGCGGCTGCGAGTCATGGGCACCGCGCGTTGCTATTGCTCGGTTTTGGCAATGTTCATTTGCGTTATTCTACCTGCACTGATCCCGCTGGTTCACGTATTTTGGGCTGGTGCTCCGGACACCTTCGACCACGCCGACTTTTGCAAGTGCCCCACGCTCTTTTCGCCGCTCCGCACGTTCTGCCGTTACGTCTTCACTCCATTTCCGCCACAACACCCAAACGTGCTGCCGCGCATCATCTTTTCTCTGGCTTTCTACAGTATGGCAGCATCTACACGAGCTCGTAAACGCCTATTGAGGGACTCCGACTTGGACGCCTCAATACGGCTTCTGGATGCGGTTCGGGACACTCCGACCGCTAGCACCCCGCCTGTGGTGCCCCCTGCTACTTCCAGCAACACCGACGCTGCTGTCGCGTTGCGGAAGCACCTGGTCGACCAACATGCCACGGTTGACGCGGTGTACAAGGGGCGCTTGCATCGGGCTTGGGCCAAGGGTATCCGCGAGGATATCCTTGGTTCCAAGAAACATCATTATCGTGGTACCGACGACACCGACCGGGACTTTCTGATATCTAGTGTACTTGGATATTCCGGTAGTGTGTAATTACTGATCGATGTCTGGGGAGTATCAGTTGTTAGCCTATGCTACTCAACTAACTTCCAGAATTCTTTCTTTTTGATGTATTGTAGGTCTTGGAAATTGTGACACCCATTGTTGTTTATGCCGATGGGTGCAGCGGCTACTGCTACGGTACCTTTCCTGGTATTTGATAGTCTGTACATGCTAGCCTCTGGAAGAGCAGCAAGCGGTCTGGAGGCTGTTAGGTCCTTGTCTATTTCTGCTAAGGGGAAATTTTCGGAGGCTCTGGTGGTGCCACCCCTTGTGTTTCTGCCTTCTATTATCAATCTCGGGTCTCCTACAGTGGCTTTTTTGATAGTCTCTTTTATTTCCTCTTGTTGGTTTTCCCTTAGCTGGTGTAGTTCATTTCCTTCAGGGCTCGGTATCGGTTGATTTTTGAAAAATCGATAGCAACTGATAGTTCGATTTTTTTGGAATCGATCGATAGGGATACCATGCAATTTTATATCGTATGACTATGATAGAGGTCAACTATGCATCGATCGATTGTGATAGTTTCAAAGGTTGCATCGATTGATCCTAATACTTAAGAATAAACATTTCTGACTATCGAATAGATACAAATAGTGCACCATTCATACTTCGACCGATACCGATAATTACACATATTGTACCGATAATCCATGATAATCAAGTCTAACCGATAATAGGGTATGCAGATGCTCAATGCATGCATTCACTACTGCCTATTTATTGGCCATCATATCAAATATTAATACTATCTACTGGGTGTTTACACTGGCCATCATGATATGCTCATTGCTCAAGTGTGCATACTGGTGCTCTACTGCAAGGCTAATATCATCTACTCGTGGGTGTTTACACTCGCCATCATGATATGCTCAAGCGTGCATTCATTGGTGCTCTTCTGCAAGGCACCATGCATGCGCCCTACACCACTAAACAAACGCTCCACACCTGCAGAGCTAGCTGGTGGTGCATATGCATTGGATATGTTTATAGGTGCACTGTGCTGTTGTGCCGCATTTCTGGCAGGTCGGGCTTTCTCCCATCCCCATCCTGTGTGCTCTATGAGGGGATGCTTGTAGGCCTGTGAGTTCTCTGCACCTGTAGGCCGTGAAATACTTAGAGGCAATTTTTGATACATCCTTGGTTGGTTTCACGTGATTCTCCTCCAATAGTCTGAGTGCCCTGCCTTGTCCATTCATGTCTTTCCATTTTTTGTGATGGTTCAATTTTTGGAGCCTCCTAATGTGGTTCCTGACGCCTCCTGTTATGGATTGTTCATGAAAAAGGAGAGAAAATCTAAGTCTCCGTCTTCATCGAATCTAAGCTGTCTTCCGCTGTATCTAAATGCCGCTCTTTTGGCCGTTCTATCTACTTTGTCATGGAGCCTATCGTTATTGTGCCCTCTGATCCATTTGATCAAGAGTTTCGCTTGTCCTGTTGTGTTGTAAAATCCTAATTCTTCCAAGATCAATCTAATGGCTATCAAGTCCCTTCTGTTTGGCTCTTGCATAAGGTCCCGTACATTAAGGGTTCCAGGGTCACGGTTTACAGCATTGATAGTTGCCATAGAGTCAATTACATGGGTAAGGGGAACCAAGGTGTTCAATATTTCATGCTTCCGATCTTGGAGTAGCTTTCTGAGAACCAAAATTTCTGCAGTGGTAGAGCTAGGTTTATGGATGTTATCTATGATTCCTGCTGTAGGTGAAGTAATAGGCGTCTCCCTTGGTATGTTATGTTTGCTCATGGTTGGTCGGTTGAGTCTCCCTCCTCAAATCTCATATATGCTGCTCCGCAGCTTGCAAAAGATGAGCTTTTGTAGAGCGAACCGTCACTTGCAAAATCAAAAGGAACCCTGTGATCTGCACTGTCATGTGTGCCCTGTTCCTCATCTTCTGATGCACTCGGGCAGCTAAATTCACGGTTATCCGCTGCACATGAGTTATTGCACCTTACTCTGAACAGGTCTTTGAGTCTATTTTCAACATATTCTAAGTATATCTCGGTTCCCGAGTCTTCTCCTATGTTGATCCTTACTGTGTTGTTGGCATTCATTCTCAAAATGTTCTGGTCCACCGGCATCAAAGTTGTACCATCCTGCAGTATCTGATATTCATTGACTGGTAAAGTCTTTAGTCCTGCTTTGTCCGGTCTGTATCTCCCTTCTTGATCCTTGGTGTACTGTTCCAATTGTAAAGTACCTAAACCGGTGTCATGTCTCTGAACTTTGACTAGCTCTATCCCTTCCTGGCCCATTTCTGTCCCTTTCCAGCATATCATGCCCTCCTCCGGGGCTTGCGGTGTGTCTCTGTATTTAGATTTAACCTTCCGTAGCTCTGCTTCGGACTCATCACAAATAACTTCTGTCTGAAGGGCTGAAAACCATGATGGGGGTTATGTTCCTTGTAGGCTATGCTTTGCCCGTAGTTCTTCCCAACTAAGCATAAGCCCTCCACATGGCTGGAGAAAGGAACCCATGTATCTGAGATTCCGGGTTGCCACTAGCATACTTATCTTCTCATACACGGGTTTCGGGAGTGACGAGTAAAGGAAGGTTTGTAGCTCCTCGTAATCCTGAAGAGTGGAATGCTTTGTGTCTATAGAGTAGCCATACTTTGACAGCATGTAGCTCACTCTTTTGAACCAGTTCCCACTTTTGTCTGTGGCTTTTTTGAAAGGAAGGTGGTGGGATAGGGGTGAGCCCTGGATTTTGAGCTCCCTTGCTTCTCTTTCCATGACATAACTTGCCATTCTGCTCCATGTGCTCCTGTTGTCTCTGTACAGGTGTGCATTTGGTGTGCCGTGTAATCCATGCATGATCTGGTCACTCCAATATTCGTATTCTGTTGTATTGCATAATGTGATTAAGGTTTCCGAGATGCATGTAGTATGGGCAATGTCTGTTACGCTGTCAATCCCCAGTCCTCCTAGTGCGGCCGGTGTCCAAACCAATTGATGGTTTGTGTCTATGGGACAGTTTAAATATCTCAGGACGAAGTTTGCTATTGTGCCATCAATGTCTTTTGCTACATTGTTTGTTTCCGTGCAGATGATCGATGTAACTTTCAGGGGATGTGCCATTCTTGGTACAACAACCGCATTGATTATGTAGCGAAGCTGGTTCAGGTTTAGTGTTTGTGTTTGGACTGACAGCAGGCTTTGGGTGAGTTTATCCATAAGTATCTGCTTTTGGTGTTCCCATCCGCCATCTAGCGCAAACCAGACCCCTAAATATCGGTTTGCTTCAGTTCTGTTGCTATATTCGAGATATGCAGGGGTCTTGGGTGGAAGCCATTCGGACCATATGTTGGGCCCTTCCTCTCCCTCTTCGATTTTCAGCATACCTCCGGACATGAGTTTCTTTTCCAACTCGGTATGCCTTTCATATGCTTTTCCCCTCTGTTTTATGGGTTTCCTGTGGGAGTATTTCGATTTTTTAGCATTAATGGGAATCCCTATGAACCTCATGAACTCATTGATCACCCCGAGCATGTCATGTACTTCCTCTCTTGATTTCCCTATCAAGATTATATCATCACAGAAAAATCTGGCAAAGATGTTGGGCGGTGAATTCATGTTCAGCCATTTCCTGTTCTTCTGAGGTGATGTTGCACCCGGGTTTCTGGTGGCATCTCTCGGTTTTTCTAAGGCATACCCGTAAGTCTGTTTCATGGGGTTCTTCCCGTTTGCCCTTTCGGCCAGCCAGATGGCTAGTATGTCCATAATTGCCACAAACCTGAGGGGACTTATGACTTCTCCTTGGGGCACCCCGCATTCAAGCATCCATTCATTTGCCATGCCTTCAGATGTGAGGACTGATCGGGATGCTTCGGATGTGATGTCCGAAATGATTGTAATGATGTTTTCGGGCAGTCCTATTTTCTCCAGTGCTAGCTTGCCCATCCAAAATTCTGCTCGGTCAAAGGCTTGTTTAAGGTCCAGGTAGACAACATGCAGTTCTTTGTCGAATCTGTTAGCATCGGAGATAACTTCATTTAGGACTTGCAACGAGTCTTCAATGCTTTTATTGGGTAGAAAAGCATCTTGAATTGGGAAAAGGACTGGATGTTTGGATAAGGCTTTCTTTATTCTGTTTGCAATGATGGAATTGAACAACTTCATGCCTGTTCCCAGCATGGTGAGTGGTCTGGAATTATCTGATGTGCGTGGTTTGTTTGGATCTTTGGGGATTGGCTGAATGAAGCCCGCCTTTGCTAATTTTGGAAAAGAGCCTGTTCTCAAGATGTTGTTAAACATTTCAAGTACGAGTTCCTGGAGGTTTTGGGGTCCCTGTATCCATTGTGCATAATGCATTCCCGATGGGCCTGGGGCTGTGGATACTCCACATGATCCATAGACTGCCTCCAGCTCCTTCATAAGTATAGGTCCTGCTAGCTGCTCAATGACATGCTGGGGCAGTTTGGGGCTGTTCTTTAAGATCGATTTCAACCATGGCGGTAGGTGCTTGGGTGCTTCGGGTCTTGTGGAGAAGAGTTTGTTTTCCTTATATTCTTTTAAGATGGCTTGCTTCCTTTCATTTGCTGTGGACGGTACCTCACCTTTGTCGTCATATTCTGGGGCTGCACCCTTCTCCGTCCCTTTTTTTTGTTTCCTAAGGCTCTGTCCAAGAAGGTTCAAACCTTCTTTGCAAACAAATATTGCATCTCTTCCTTCTCCCGGAGCTTCCAGTATCTTATGTCCTTGAGTCTGTTTTCTTGGAATGCTTTTGTGATTGTTGGCAGGCTCGCCTCAAGTCTGTTACTCCATGCCTCGGCCGTTTCCTGTGGCTTCCTACGAAGACTGTCGCAAGGTATGGTGCTTATGAGGCATTCTGTTGCTTCCGAGTCCTTTTTCTTTTCTACCGCTCCCAGCATTCGGTGTGCCTGTCTCAATGACTGAAGCCATTTGTATAGATAGTTTGATGTGGCTGATGGGACCGGCCTTTTGTGCATCTTTTCCCCCCTCGCTCCAAATGCAGCACACGCCGCTTTGTTTGCTGATTCATGGATGAAGTCCCAAGTGTGGTCCGTATCTTCTTCATGGGAGCTGCAGCTATCTATATTCTCTTTACTGCCCTCCAGTTCTTGCTTTATGTTTACTAGTTTTTGTAGTCGTTCTGTATAGGCTTTCCACCCGGTGGCATATTTGAAGTTGTATGCTTTTGTTTTGTCAAGTGCTGCTAGGGGTTTGCCGCAGTGACCCACCCAGTGTTCAGTAGGCTTTATCAGCGACTTTGCCGTCCTGCTGGCAAATATGGCACATGGGGGGCGAACATTGTTCCGGGGGGGGGAGGCCCCAATTCCGGACACCGTCTTGGTAGGCGGGTCCCTAGGCGTTAAAGCGTGTTGCTAGGGAGGGGGATGCCCCCTAGGATTTCCGAAAACACACACACTTAAGGGGACTCTTAGGGTAAACTGCCAGTGGTGTTAGCCCCCGACGTTAAGATGTGCCGTGGGGGCAACATCCTTGTCCGAATTGGGGCCCTCCCCCAAAGCAAGCCTGCCCTCCCCCACACACACACGCACACGGATTTGGCCCTATTTCCTGTACTAGGGTACATCACGAGTCATTACGAGAGATAGACGTGTCAGAATGACGAGTGACAGAAACGATGACAGTCACCAACCGGCAATGATGACAGTCACCAGCATGGCCGAATGACACAGGTGACTGGCAGAATTGACAAAGGTGACCGACAGAAGTGACTGACTCAAATGTGACATTTGAATATCTGCACCTACAGCAGGCCAGACTTGAGAGAATTGGTGGGAAACCATTTAGGATTCGATCAGTCGAACATAACTGGAGGGAATCGAGGAGGAGGACCTCAGTTATACAGTCACCTCAGCAGATCTGTGAGTATTCAAATGAGAGACTTGGGAGGTGACAGTCAGAAACATTTAAGTACTGATGACAGATCCCAGCTGATTGGTTGTTGCAGTCAGCAATGACTGAACACATGAAGTGGCATGGTAAGGTCGAGTTATACCTTAAGTAGAGAGCTGTGCAAGCTCTCGGGGTTGAGTTTAAATTTGTCGTACATTGCAGCCACCTCTGTGGCTGTTAAGCAACTTGACCAAAAGAGTAATTAAAAAAGATCCGTATCCGATATTATCCATGTACTGTCTGTACATCCTATGATCATGGCATCATATTACCTGTAAGTGTTTGCTTACATACCTGTGAGACTGGTTGAGTCCTCACACCCCGAATAACTGGTATCAGCGTGGTCGTGGTTCACGACTCCCGTTGGTATTAGCGTTCTACAACGCGTTGTGCCAACATAAAATTTAGCCTGAAATTTCCGCCTTTGGGCGAAGAAATCGTGTCGAACAATTGGACACGTTCATTAGAGACCTGTGCCGATAATAGAGCTCTGTGCCGATGATATCGTCACGCGAGTTTGGAAGCGACTCCACCATCGGTCCATCGGCAGCGTTTGCATCGGCGACGGGTTTATTGTCATCACCCATGCGCGGCGTTCTATCGGCAAGTTACTACGGCGGGTTTGTACCATCGTTATACTGTATGCTGTGGGTGCTGGACATGTCGTACATGCCGCCCAGTACTCAGAGAAATCGTACGCGCCAAATGCCGGTTTCTTGGCGCAGCAACAACAGCAATTGTTGTCCCTACAACTGCAGAATTTGCAAAATCTGCAAAAGCTGAGTCATCAACACCAGCTGCCGGCGCACACGTATCATCAACAACCACGGATGGTCGCATCGCTGCATCAAGGGTTGTCGCCGTATTGTCCGAATACCGGCTTGTTCGCTCGTACGGGTGTGCATTCCGGTGTGTCGTTACCGGTGTGACCAATGCAGCCGTGTATGGTGCTCCACAGACCTTGAGCACTGGTGCATACGACCAGCAGCGCACGGTGGAGTTGGCTGCGTACACGCGGTGTTTGATCGCCAAGCATCGGCGCCAGCAACGGATCGCCAAACGACGTCACCAACGGTCACGACAGCAGCTGGCGCTGCCGATAAGCGATGGTAGTTCTGAGATTTCGACGGCTCAGTGTGTGTCTTCGCCCGATGATCCAGCAGCAGCACGTATTTCTGCTCCGGATATCGCGGCGTCACCCAGAGGGGTGACACTATTATCCGTAACTCCATCCGAGTTATTGGCTATGGATGACGATGCTTTCTGGGCTGCGGTGGATGCGGTTGAGGAGTCGCCGGACCCAGAGGAGGGGGATGACTTCTGGAGTTGCGATGCTGAGGTTGCTGCCGATGCTAACGCTGCTGGAGGAATGCAGCATTCCGCATGCTCATTGTCGTACGACACGTTAGCAACAACAACTGATGATGATGATGATGATGATGATGATGATGTCGTCTGGGCTCGCGTTGATGAGGACATTGCTTGCGCGGCGGTGGCGTCCGTAGCATTGCCTCTGGGAGGGCCTTCCGCTGTTGCTAACATGCCTGGTGTGCATGTCCGGTCGGTGCAAAGCAACCCGCAGCCTGAGCTGGGTGCGCACCTGCAGCAGCCGCAGGCGCCGATCTTGCCGTGCCTCCATCACCTTGAGGGGGGGGAGCGCTGATCACTGATGATCATGTTGATTCGCCACCTCCAGAGCCGCCTCCGCATTCATATATAATGTGTCGTGATGGAGTGTCGCCGGCTGTCGGGCATATATCGTCATCACACCTTGATCATGATTCCACTGCGGATATTGACCAAGTCGAATCATCACCGCTATCACCGACATGCACCGAATTATTGGCATTATCTGAATGTGCCAATAAACTATCATCACACGATCTACTTATATGTGATATTAGCAATACGGCTGTCGGGCATATATCGTCATCACATCTTGGTCATGATTCTACTGCGGATATTGACCAAGTCGAATCATCACCACTATCACCGACATGCACCGAATTATTGGCATTATCTGAATGTGCCAAATTATCATCACACGATCTACTTATATGTGATATTAGCAATACGGCTGTCGGGCATATATCGTCATCACATCTTGGTCATGATACCACTACAGATATTGACCAAGTCGAATCATCAGCCGACGGTATTATATATCATCGGCGGCAGCAACTGGATGATGATAATGATGGAACGTCGTCAGCTGTCAAGCATGCATCAGCAGTGCCTTATATTGATGATTCTGGAATTGGGATAGGTGCGGCAACACGCAGTGCGACCGTTGTCCCGGCGGTCCAACACGCACACGCGCAAGAAAGAGTGTCCATGCAGTGGGAATTTACTCACACGCACACACAAGAGAGTGTGGGTGTGCAAGGGGTAATTATTCCTTCACATGCACCTGCGTGTACACGTGCACGCGCACTATGTGCGACCGCTGCCCCGGCGGCCCAACGTGCATTATATGTGACCGCTAAAACGGGCGGAGGAGGATGCACCCCAACGGGCAAAAAAATCGTTTTTTACTGACAATATTAATTTTATTTGTAAATTACGTAGTATTGTGTGCGAGGGTAGATATATTTTTTGAAAAATCATGCAGGGAAAATACCGGAGGAGCCGAACGAGCCCAGTGGAGGCCGACACAGCGCGCGACCCGACCTTCCCGCCCGTCGCCTTCCTGTCTTAGTTCTACCAGACGGGACACTAACTACAAACCCTCTTCCCCTTCCGCAGGACAACTCTCCTTTTACCCGTACTCTCCTCTTTCAGCCTTCTACGCAGGTGAAGATGGTCTCCATCATCAACGCGGGCACCCGGAAAGCGCTCGAGAGCACCATCCCAGGGCTGCAGCTGCGTCAGGAGGGGGCGCAGGAAGAAGGACCAGGCATCCTCGAGAACTTGCTGCGGGAGCAGCAGGAGCTCCCGGGAAGCGAGCTCCGCCAGGCGCTGGCCACCAGACAGGGGAGGCCACTGCATTGGGCGCAACACCCAACGAGGCAGTTTGCCCCTTTCACTCTCACGGTCCCCAGCCTGGGGGGGCCGGCATCTCCTTTCCAGGGACCAAGATGGGGGGAGAGGACAGGCCCGGACGACTGGAGAACGCTGTACGCCAGTGCAGGTTCCATCCGGGCGGCGGTGGGCTCCCGCATCTGGGCCTGCCGCATGAGGCTTGCGGCAACGTTCTGGGGGACGCGGCAGGGGGCGTACGCCAGGCACCTGAGCAGGGCATCGGGGTCTGGAGCCCTCCCGCCGCGCAGGAGGCACTACAGGCAGCGTCGCAGGTTCACGCTGGAGCAGACGGAGCCGCGGGCGGCGGGACAGGCGGGGACATCGTGGGCGTCCTGGACCGTGGCCATCGCGGTGGTCTCGTTCCTTGCCATCCTGCGGAGGCGCGGGACCCTCCGCAGGAAAGCGGCAAGGTGGCCGGCGGCCACCCTCGTGGCAGTGGTCCGCTGGAGAGGTTTTGTTCGCAGGAGGGAAGCACTAGCGACACTGCCCAACTCATCGCTGCAGGAACTGGAGGCGGCGGCCACTATGGCCGACATAGTACAGGGGCTGGGGCTCCAGTACTTTTGCAGAGAGGGGAACCTGGACGGGCTCAGCAACGAAGTCCGGACCCTAAGGGGGGTTGTCGCCAGGCACCTCGATGTGGACCTGCGGAGAGGCCTCCCGGGGTCTTACCAGAAGAGGCTTCTCGGGTTGGCAGGAGCGGCGAGCACCCCGTGGGGACGAGCCATCCGGGCCTCACCGCAGCTCAAAAGCATCCTCTCGCAGGACTGGGCGATACAGTTCTCCCCGGACTACCATCTTGTACGTCTGGGGAGGTCCCTTCCGCGGGGGCACGTCCTCCGGGAGCAGGTGCTGCGGCGCAGGTGGTTCACAGGGGGGGGGCAACAGGTGGAGCGCCCCTGTGCACTCAGCACGCCGACAGAGGAGGAACTGGTGTTCCAGCGGCAGCTCGACTGCCCTTTCAGGGCAGACACCAAATTGGTCTTCCTGCACATCAGGGCAAAAGAGTCCGCCAGGGTGCACAGCCCTCCGCCCCCGGACATCGCGGCCGTGGTCAGGGACTCGCAACTTCCGGCGTCCCTGAGGGACTGGCTGGTACTATCCTGCATTGTGTAGACAGCAGGACTCATCCGCGCTGGGTCTTGCGCCTGGTAAACTTTTTTAATAAACTTTCATCGTTTACTGACTTGCAGGAGTGTACGTCCCGTGGTGACATCCGTCAAACACACACCTGCATTTTGTACCGTGAGCCCGCATCGGACAATAGGACGGAGCACGCCTACGGACTGGGAGTAAGACCGACCCCTAAGAGGGCCCGCGGAAGGGGGGCTGGGACGTGCATCCCCGGGACACGGGGAGCGGTCACCAGCTCCCTGCGGAGAAACGGCGAGGGACCCAGTCCGCAGGCAGTGCCAACCGTCATCGTCCCTCCTTCCCACTCGAGCCCCACCGCATCGACACGCGGTCACGGCACCTCGCCAGGCGAGAACTCCCGGTTGGGAGGAAAGATAGTGGTGAATAAAGCAGACCCCGAGCGGGCACTTGACACTGCCCGGCAGCCCATCGAGGGAGAGAACCTCCAGGCACCGCGACCCTTCAGACTCACCTACAGACCGGGAGTAAGACCGACCCCAGAGAGGGCCCGCGGAAGGGGGGCTGGAACTTGTTTCTCCGGCCCACGGAGAGCAGTTGCCAGCTCCCTGCGGAGAAACGGCAAAGGACCCGGTCTGCAGGCAGCAGCAAACATCATGTCTTTCACCGAGCCGGCACTCCGGCGTGCACCTGAAAGGGACCCACCGTGGGCAAACAAAAACATCAATAAGGCTGACACTTTGGGGACTAGAGGCCCGCTGTTCGCTACAGCAGAAGCTGTTGACAACAACTCCCCCCCCGTCTGGAGGGGCCACATGCTTGATAGAGGACCGACCCCAAGGGGGGCCCGTTGGAAGTGGGCTAGAGTTGGAGTCCCCGGGTCACGGGGAGCGGAGGCCAGTCCCCCGTGGTTCAATGAAAAAGGACCCAGGCCTGCAGTTAGGACATGGCCTGCCAGCGCCAAACCCAGAATACCTACCGTAGACAGGGGAACGCACCTCCGCAATTCCGCAACCCCCGACAGCAGAGCCCCTTCATGGGCGAGGAATGCTTTGAACGGGTATTGTCCCCCCGGGGAGGGGAGGGCTAATGCCAGCCACGCTACCGATTATCGCGATAACTCCCCTCCCCCCGTGAGGAGGGGCAGCACTATTAATAACATTCACAAAGCCCACCAGCAAGGAGGGGATCCTTATCGAGATAATAGATACACGCCTTCCTTATGTATCAACCAGAAGAGAGAAATATTCCGAGTAACGGACAACACCGACGGTACAACCGATCCTCACGAAAGGCAGGCGATACGGCAACCAAGATACACGCCCCCCTCGAGAGTCAGAGAATCGTGCATGCGCAAGCATACTGAGTGCGATTATAACTACGCCACTAGGGCAGACAGCCAGAGGGCCAGGGAACCAGGAGTCCCAATGGGGGACGAACTCTCGTATTGGACCGCCAAAAGGGACAGGACAAACCCGTATTCAGCCCAATGTTCCAACGGGGGGTCGACCGAAGTGATGACCTCCAAGCCCACCGTACGGTCATGGACAGGTGGGCAGGCCCAAAAACGACATGTCGCGAGCACGGGATGGCCCGGAGCTGAGAAGGGGCAGTTCGACCCGCATGAAGCCGGGGAAGGATGCCCCGTGCAGTATCCGGGAGATAATGAATCCCCCCGGGAGAGCTACGTGAGCTTAAGGGAACACACACCCGACCGGACAGGCAGCAGGCGAATTCGATTGGCACCCGAGTGGACGCCATGTTATCCGCGAGGGCATGCTGCCCGAGAGGGGTGCCCAAGGGACTTGCAAGACCTGCGCACGAATATCCTGCGCACCAAACCAAGAGTGGGGGATACCCCACGGCGATCGCAAAACTTAACAAGCGAAGCCACGGGGGACAAGCGGTCCCGGACGAACAGTGACGCCCCGGAGGGCAAGTCGTTCGCGAGTGCGGGCCAGGAACAACAGACACCCACAAAAACAGGGGCAAGTTACGTTGTCCCCCAGGGCAGGGGGATCACGAGGACACCGCTGGGATTAGTGGAGCCACGGGAAAAAACTCCGAGACTCGCGGAACTCCTCCGTGAGCCCAGGAGGAAGACACTGTGCTACGAGAAAATACCCCCACCAATGAGACGGCCGAGGGGAGAAACCCGAAGGACCAGCGCAAACGACGGTACCGCAGAGCGCGCCCACGCCCAGGGGACGGAAACTGAGGGGGTTAAGACCCCGAACGCTCACATAGGAGTCCGGCACGGGGGAATGGGGCCCGCCTGTGCAGCGCACAAACCTCGCCCCGCGACACCTGAGGGAAGGGCACCAATGCTAACCCAAAGACCCAAGGATTCAAGGGGTCTGGAGAAAAAGATTCGGACTCTCCGACACCCCTGTCACGGGCCCAGTGAACCGCAATGGCGAACGGCGCATGTAGAACAAAGGGGCACCGTGGATCTTACCAGCGCAGATGGCGGAACAAAATCTGACCCTTCGATCCGATGCAAGAACTCACTACGCTCTCCTCATGATCAGAAGAGTGACAGCGAAGGTGACGGTTGCCACGTGAACCGACGCGAAAAGGGACGACACTCTTCCGCGCACTACGCACGGGCTGCGAGCCCTACAAACTGGGCACTTCAAATTCGAAAACATCCTCACTCCCTGGAGCGGCAAACTTTCGGCGACAATACAATGGCGTCTGCAACTGGAGAAATTTCGGCAGTCAGCGAGCAAGAGACCGAAGAACCAGGGCCCAAGCTACAGAGGACGGGGGAGAGTCAGGTGAACTTCCGCGACAGCGGACTACACCCCACCCGGAGCATCCCAACTGCTAGGGTGCCGTGCATTTCAGGACGACAGGTCATTATTGACGAGCTGTTTACAGGGAAGGAAGTGGTCCCGAGGGTCCCGGACAGGGAGCTCCTCACGAGAAGAACTCTGACCAACGACACATCCCTGTTGAGGTTCCGCACCTTTCCTAGGGGATATGAGCCTCTCCCCTGGAAGGGAACATCAAGGGGAGGAAACGCGGGCCAGACACCTGAGGACGGGGGGGGGAAGCACACTACCACCACGATCCGCAGGAAATGGAAGTTGAACCGGGACTCGCTGAGCGGGACCCAAGGCAGGCGGCGGGACATGAAGCAGCGCCACCACAGGAACTTCCCCAGACGGCGCCCGTGCCCACGGGGCTGTTCCCATTGACGACAGAGGTGGTGGAATACATTTCACAGGCACCTGTGCTGCTCAAAGCAGGGCTTCTCTGGGCTCATCTCGCGGAAGCGGGGGAGAAGTTACAGGGACAGGTGCACCCTGGACAAACTCCCGCAGCGGGGGCCCTGACCGCACAAGACCTCTTTGAACACCCGGCAGGGGAACCACTGCACACCATCTTCGGCACAGGAGGCGCTCCAGGGGGGCAGTACGACTCCGTGTGGAACATGACGGTGCCCCCGGCCATTGACTACACCTGTCTGGCGCACACAGGAGACGGGGACACTCGCAGGTTCCAACAGCTGCTCCTGGCGGAACTCCAGGAAAGACTGTGGAACACAGGCCGCTGCCCCGCCAAGGGGGATATCAGCGTCACGTCCCCTTGGCAGGGCACCCTGAGGGCGACATTCACTGACCCGCTTCACGCAGCCATTGCCCTGGTAGACGAACGGTGTGCCCCGGCGGTGCCACTGGAGCCACCTCCGTGGGGCTATGCCGACCGCTGGAAGCACGGGGCAGTGGGCACCCCCAAAGCCAGTGTCGCCAGGGACGTGCACAGGTGCCCAATGAAGCAGGACAGGGACTCGCTCCCAGCCGACCGCACGGTCATCCTGCAGTCCGTCGGGCTGGTTGGGCAGGGTGTGGCTGAAGTGGCCAACAGCATCTCGGCGGGAGTGGTGCTCGAGGGGGGAGCCCGAAACATTGTTTACATCGGTAAGGGAAGGCCACACTGGGAGGAGGCCAGGGCGCCAGCACTGGACGTCGCCATTGTGGTGTTCTCGCGAGTGGACGAGGCTGACAGGGCACTGCGGCTGGGTCTCCCATATGAGTTCTATGGGCACCCAGTCACGGTGCACAAATACTCCTCCACCGCAGATATCACAAAGTTCCAGGAGTGGGAACTGGAGGTGGTTGCCAGGCCACCGGAGGGCAGACACTGGCACTCTGCAGACAGGGTGGAACAGGTCCTCTCTGCAGCGAAGCGGGAGCTGCGGACGCAGACAGGCATGGAGGTGTTTCCGGTTCCCTCCCCCCCATCAGAAAGGGGGGTGGGGGAACTCATCACTCTCGCCCAACCGCTCCCGGACAGGGACAGCAGGGAGGCCTGCAGGTACTGGGTAACGGTGGAGGCTGCCACATACGAGGCAGTCTCGCATCGCACCAAGGACCGTATGTTCTTCCACATCGGGAACGTAAAGTTTCACGTCGCCTGCAGCCCGAGGTCCAGGTGGATGACCCAACGAAGCCCACAACAGCCCCCGAGACAGAGGCCCAGATACGCGGGAAAGGGGCAAGGCAAAGGAGCCAAAGGCTCCTACTACGGTCAGGTACAGCCGACCCAGCTGTTTGCGCAGGACCAGGGGTACGGCAGGCAGCTGCCACCGGAGCCGCCAGCAGCGCAGGCTCCTCGGGCGGGCGGCGAACTAGCGTCGCTGGCCGACTCCGTGAAGGCTCTCACCGAGGTGGTAAGCCAGCAGGTGCAAGCCTCGGACAGGCAGATGTCAGCGATCACCCAGCTGTCTGGGCAGGTCACGGGGCTGCTGCAGCACGGGGTCCAGCTGATGCCTCAAGGGGGGCAGAGCTACCTGGGCCAACAGCAACAGCCCCAGCAGCTGCAGCCCCCTCCGGCAGCCCCGCTGCAGCTGCCGCACCAGGTGCCATTGGGGCCGCCACAGGCCCAATATTCGCACCCGGCACAGGGGCTGTACCCACAGTGGGGCACACAGCTCCAGCAACAGCCGACCGCCCAGCCCACTGCCCAGCCGAGGCCCCTGGCGGAGGCCCTGGGCAAGGACCCTCGGCAGTATGGGAGGCCTGAGACAGGCCCCGCAATTCCACAGGAGTTCGACAACCCTGACGGCAGGGCGGCACTAAAGCGCCTCGACGAGCTTAGGGCTCAGGTCAGTGCTCCCTTGCCAGTTCTGAATGCCTGGCCATCTTGCCAAGATGGTGATCTGACCAGTATAATGCAACCCCTCCACAGGCACACAGAATCTGATGCGAGACGATGGGCCGAGACCAGGCACCGGACGAGGGTAGACGGAGATGCAGAATGCAGGCAGGCGAGCACACCTAGTGGAGGCACAGCCTGGAGGGGGCACAAGATGACTCCTCCCGGCACGCGCTGGCCAGGGAGAAGCAGTGGCAATAGGACATATGATAAATACCTGCAGAACAATGAAACCTATTGCTTATTTGTATTAACAGCCTCTTGTAATCACACCCCCGATCTGATAACAGAGGGGGACCACCCAAGGGAAGGAGAGTTCGAAAAATTTGGCATAATGCTGCACTTCTTGTCACCGGGTCTCGCGCTCCCGGGACACTTTAAACTCGTGATGGACCGGCAGCACACATTACTTATTTCCGCATGCCTCGTAACGATGGGAATCTTGGTTATTACCCACCGCGGGATCAGAATCTTAATAACACGAACGCAACTAAAAGACTCTGCCCCAGGGGGGACTGTGTACTCACATCAAGGCCCAGAAGTCTGGGTTTGGAGGAATCAAAGGAAGAACACACCCTGGATGCACAAGAGGGGGAAATGGTATTGGAGAGAGGCGATGGACGGGGGAAGCCTCTTCTATGTCAATAGCGCTGCAGGGAGGACCTCCCTCCGCAGGAATTTTGCGGGGAGGAACAGCAACTGTGTTTTTGTTCCGGTCGGCATGCTGCGGAAAGTCAGGAAAGAGCTCGAAGATAGGGACAAGAACAGGAAGTCTCGCAGAGGAGGGGAAGATCAACCCTCCACCCCCCCCCTTAGCGGTGGGGGGGGTGAAAAGCGCCCCCCCCCCAAGGAACCAGACACGGGGCGCGAACCCCCAAGAGGAGGGGGGCCTCTACACGGTGGAGGGACGTATATCAGATGTGCAACTCAGCCGGTACCTTCACACAATTGACCCGGCTCCGCCGGAGGAGATGAACCAGCACAAATTCCTCTCCAAACTTCTGGCCAGGGATGGGATCGATGGCCTGCTCGCGAACGGGAGGTTCGCGTACCAGCCGCTGTGTGACGGAGAGCACTGGAGGGCCCTCTTCTTTGACCAACAGGCCGGGGAAGAGGGGGGCACCCACGTGCACCTCTTTGACTCCTACGGACCCAACCCACGGGAAGGAGCGAGGGGGCATGAGGAGCTGCTGGACGCCACCCGAAAGTGGGCAGAGAGAAGGACAAAGCAGGGAGTCCCTACCGAAATCACGTGCATCAAACTCCGTACTCAGTACGATGACTTTCAGTGTGGGGTCTGGGTCGCGGTGATGGCGGCAGCATGGTGCGACTGGACGAAATCCCCAGAGAGGTCAACCTGGCCAAGGGCGGCGCACAGAGCCGCTGGGGGCACTGGGAAAACGACAAACAATAGGGTGGCAAAACAACACAGAATCGTCATGCAAATCGCCACCAAGCAGGAGGAACAAACGGAATGCCAGGCCGGCACCCGGAGCGGGAGTAGTAGAGTACCAGGCAAAAGGGCAGTGCTCAGGCCACTACAACAAGTGACGGGAAGCGGACAGGCGCCAGCTCAGCAGAAGAGACAGCATAGGGCAGGCGCAAAGACCGTACTTGGCTGCTGGGGCAATAGTGCACGAGAATCTAAAAATGAACCAAATCACCACAGCGACAAAGAGAATCAAACACCCCCACCAGATGTGGGGGAGGAGGGTAGGCTGTCCCTGATGACCTGGAATATCAGAGGAAGCGACCACGCGTACTATGACCTCGCCAGGAGTTGCGAGGAACACCAGCCGGACGTGCTGGTTCTCACAGAAACTAAGGCGGCGGGCCCCATGGGACCAAAAAAACTCCAAGGGCTGGGTTACAGCGCCTGGCACTCAGCGCCGTGCCATGGAACCCAGAGGAGGGGGGCGGATGGTACTTCGTACAGAGGGGGGGTGGTCCTAGCCCTCAGACGCCCCTACGACAGGACGGACGTGCGCGCTAACCGTGAAGTCCCCAGATGCGCGAAAGGGTATCTACAGCATGTAGTTATTACGCTGCCAAGCGGCGTGAAGGTGCACGTGCTCGGTGTCTACAACCCTCCCCACCCGGAAGAAGCGGTGGTCAGGACGTGTATCCGTGATTACATAACCCAAGAGGCCGCAGTGGCTTCCAGGAAGGGGGAGCACATGGTGGTGGGGGGAGACTTCAACGTCGCGGAGATCCCCAGAGAGCAAGACGGGATAGAACACCGTGCATGGAGAGGGATGTCTGACCAGGCGGGCCTTGCAGAGATCAGCTGCCCGCAAGGACCCACGTTTGGGGACCACAAAATCGATGGGTGGTTAGCGTCAGAAGAGCTTCAGCGGATCGCTGACGAACGGCACCCGATCGACACCAGGGCACGCAGGCACTGCAGCGACCACCAAGCGGCAGTGGCGGCGGTGCCGCTGTGGAAGCTTCACACGACCACACCGTTAGTGGAAGAGCAGGCGAAACCCGACCCGATCACGAAATATCAATTCCCGATCTCCAAAGCCTTGCAACGCTCAATGAAGGCGGCAATAGATTCGGCGCTCCAACCGAGTCTCAGGGGAAATGAATTCAAGACAGTGATCGAAAACGCGGTCGACGCGGCGGAAAGGGGAAGCCCGGACGCCAGGGAAAGAATTGATGAGGCCGGGAAGGCAGTTGATGGGGTCCTTCAGCAAGCCATGCGGGCCGTGGAGATCCCCCTTGAAACCGTCAGGTGCAAGCCCAAGGTCACCAGGGACCCCAACACAGGGGTCAGACTACCAAAAGCTAAATTCAGGAAGCGTGATAAAGCGCTGAAGGCAGCGGCGGTCCTACAGGAGATGCTTGCGATAGAGAGGGCAACAGGGGAAACCCCCAGCGCGGCACTGCTAGAGGAAGCCATGGCGGAGCCACGGGACACGGCGAAGGGCAGACCTGACACGCACGTGTGCGGAGCCGGAAGACCCCCACTGGTGGGCGGAGTCTGAGATGCGCAGGTTCAGGCAGGAAGCCAAGTCCGTTATCAAAGACCACAAAGCCGAAACCTGGGAGACATTTGTCCAGAAATTCCGTAGTAACTACTATCGCATGAAAAAGTCAGCCCACAGGTTCGTCTTCAGAGACCGCGACGCACTTCCGAAAGGAAGAACCTTGGGGATATGGGACAGAAACAACAAAATGGCAGTCGGGGCGGTGGCCACCGCGGAGGCCTTTTCGGGGCACATGGCCCACTCGGACCCATATTGCTTCGAACACCCCAGGACGGACCAACTGGACGAAGAGATGCCATGGTTGGCGGCGGACGCCCCGGATAGCATGAAACCGGGGCAAAGACCGAGGAAGACGGAGCTGGGGAGCAGGCTCACTATTGAACTCTACAGACAAATTGTCAAACGGCTCCCCAACGGGAAGGCAGCCGGCCCGGATGCGGTACCAAATGAAATCCTCAAGGCTATGCCGGAGGAATTCCACGAATTTCTCTTCTCGCTCATGAGGGCGATGTGGAAAGCGGGGATAACCCCGGGAACTTGGAAGTTGGGCACCTTTGTCTACCTACATAAGAAAGGGGACACCTCTGTGTTCTCCAACTACAGGCCCATAGGGCTTCTCCGCACAATTCTCAAGCTTTATACGGCAATGGTCACGGATGTTCTATCCACGTTCTGCGAGGTAAACAGTATCCACAGCCAAGAACAGATGGGTTCTAGGAAACACAGAAGCACGATCAACCAGCTCCTTCGACTGCAGCATGTTATCGAGGACAGCAAACTGTCCCACAGCCAACTGCATGTTCTCTACGTGGACTTCGAGAACGCCTACGGGTCGGTGGAGCATGACAGACTCCAGCACACCATGAAGTGCCTGGGGATCCCGGAGGACGCGGTCAGAGTGGTGGCAGACCTCTACGGGGGGGAGGCACACAGGTCACCTTTTAGGATGGCCTCAAAGATAGAGCACCACAGCTCGGAGCCCCTCATGGTCAAAAGGGGACTAGTGCAGGGGGACTCGCTGAGCCCCCTACTCTTTATTCTCTATTTGGAACCCCTACTACGCTGGCTCAAGGCGGGCAACAAGGGGTATCTGCACCGCCTCACGGATTCGGACAAACCAATTCGCACTTCCTCGGCGGCATATGTGGACGATCTCGCCCTGATTGCGGAGTCGGCAACGCAACTGGCAGTGCAAGTCAGGAAGCTGGAGCTCTACTCCAACTGGAGTGGACTTCGAATCAACAAGACCAAATGCGGAATCACGGGAACGGACGAAAAAGGGTCTCCGATCCCTGAGGAGACATACGAGGATGTCACCATGCGCACCCCCAGGGTAGGCAAGCATGGATTCCCGTACCTCCACCCGGATGACCCATACAAGTACCTTGGGATACAAGTAGCCCTCTCGGGGGCCTGGACGGTCCAAAAGCAAGCCTCCTTTCTGCAGGCAAGGGAAAGGATACAGGCGCTCCTCCACTCCCCTCTGACGAGCGGACAGCAGGAGGAAGTCCTCCGCTCGGCAATTATAGGACAGCTTAGATATGCCCTTCCCTTAGGGATTTTTTCTACCAAGGAAATCGAGGACCTGGACGCGATTATCGGCGGGGCATACAAGCTCCTTAATGGACTGCCAAGAGGCACCGCTAATTGCTACACGGCACTCCCGAAAACCTCCTACGGGCTTGGACACACACCACTGCTGGCCACGTACGCACAAAGTGTGGCGAGCGCCCTGCAGATGGCCACCGCCGCCAGGGAAGACCTTCGAGAAAGGCCGAGAGAGGTGTTCAGGGAAAGTGAGGCCTTTCATGTCAAGCAGACCTCTCAACTTAGTGCCACCACGAGGGGGCTGGTCAGGTATCATTACAACCGCAGACAGGGACAGGTGGACGGTACGGTCAGAACTGGGGAACTCGACAGGTGCTGCACAGCCCGGCAACTTGCGGTGCTACGTGAGCACCAAGTCTCGCTCACAGGATCTGGACCGCTGCTGGCGGACCTGATTAACACCCAGCACGGGGTTATCTCCAAACTTGCGAACGCGGTTCGGAAGCCCTTCCCGAGTGCGCTCGAAGGCAGACACAGAACGGTCGTTGACCAGGACACGGGTGAGGAGAGAGTGAAGATCTACTCAGTCAATGACCAGGAGGAAATTCCGCTTAGTCTGACCACGCTGCTGCCTCTGCTCCCTTTCGTGGAGGAGGGGTTTTATGTGGCGAAGGGGGGCACCCGTGCGTGCAGCCTCAGAGAAGCAAAAACAAAAGTCCCCGCCAGGTTTCAAGGGCGCATGCGAACCTTCATGCTCATGCTGTACCCATATATATGCGAAGCGCTCGCTGACAAGCCCAACGACGCGCGATTCTGGGACAACCCGAAGAACCTCACCCTCAAACCCCAGTTTATGCCGTCCAAAGGGACACACAACGCTCTAGGGTTCCAAAGGTTGGCAGAACCCCAGGCGACCGAAGGGGAAGAACTAACCACTTGGGAAGAGGGCTTCCACCCCACTCAACACAAATGGGGCCCGCGATCGCTGTGGCACGCGGGAAGAAGAGGACCCCCCACGACCTCCATGCAAGCCAAAAACGCCTTAAAACAAATGGCGACAGGTTATTGCGCCAAGGACGAAGAAGACCACGAAGACGCCTTTAAATGCCACGATATTGGAGTCAGACCCACCCTGCTTGAGGACCCGGGGGGTAGAGTCATGATAATGGACTCCGTAGGCGTGAGACCCAAGGCGGAAAAATTCCTCTCAGACCTGCGACACGCAGCCAGAGCTGGAGCAAGACTCACCGAGAAGGAGACGATGGACAGCAGGAGGGCGATGAGGAGAAACCGCCCTGAGGGGTCCCATGCGGACAGCCTCCTGAAGGGGGGAGGAAGAAGAGGAAATGAGCCCCGGAGGGAGGGCACCCCCAGGCACAGGACGGAAGGGGTCTTCTCGGACACCAGAGGCAGGGAGGCGTGGCTTAGCTCCATACAAGTGGAAACCCACAGCCTCTGCACGACGGGCTTGGACACAGTGTCGATGCACCAGACGAAACTCGCGGATGCCCTCAACGGAACCGAGTTCGAGCAGTCGGAACAATATGAGGCGCAGATGCGCAACACGATGGAAACGGTCCGGGACGAGGGATTTTCCTTTGTCCTGACTTGCGACGGCAGCCACTGGAATGTGCTCCTATTCGGAAAAAATGAGGACACCGGTGTTTCAATCTACCTCTACGACCCAATGGGGGGGGAAGACACGCGCCTATTGACTGCGCTGAGACAGTGGGCAGGACCGCCGGGATGGCCGCCGGTCAACGTAACGGTCTCCAACATGGGGGTCGCACCCCAACGGGACGGATACCAATGCGGCGTCTGGGTGTGCTACATGATTGACAAGTGGCAGGAATGGAATAGGTCCACCACAGGAGAGAAGTGGGAGTCCTGGATCGGGCTTCATGGGCCCCCGGAGGGCGGAGAAGCTACGACCTCCAAGGGATACAGGAAAGCCATGAGAGGCCCAATCATGGCGCGCATAGGAGAATTGGAACAACGGGAGCGCCACCACGTGTTCCACGGGGAGGGAGAGACTCACGACCCAATCTCCTTCGAGGAAGTGGATGGCGAAATCCAGGAAGAGGCTGGCGCGGGGCCAATGCAAGTCGGGAGGAGCCCGACCAGGCAGACCCAGGCAAACACGGTGCCAGCAACCCCCAGGCACGCCCGGGAGCTCCCGAAGGTCGGTGAGAAAAGGACCAGGCAGATCATACAAAGCCCCCAGGCCACGGTGGAGAGCGAGGAGATCAGACCCAGGCCGAATCCGCCTGCGCAGACGCCCCAGAGGGAAACAAGCCCCCACCAGGTCACAAAGGTTAGCCTGGAAGACGGCAGAGGCACGAAATGGAAGGGGACCGCGGCGCAGATCATGATGCTGAGGACATGGGTCCTCGCTCAATTGTCCAAAGGAGATGTCAGGACTGGGGAGCTGTTCCAGCATGCGGCCAAAATCGGATTCCCGAGGGACGCGGTTAGGCTGATGACCACGCACCTCGTAAGCAGTGAACAGGTCGCATGGGCAACGCACCCCCCTGTTAATGACTGCCGGAACAGGAACATGTGGTGGAGGATCGACACCATGGAGCTCTCGGTAGGCGCTGGCCCGACGGTTGCCAATGATCCGGAAGTGCTCGAAGAAACGGAGGAGGAACCCCAGGCCGTTGAGGCGTCCGAGAGCACCACGATCCTAGCGGTTAGGACGCACTGGGGAAGCAGGGAATACCTGCTTGGGCCAGTTCGCCCACAAGGGGAGGCATGGGTCGAAGAGGACACACTGCTGACAGGAGGAATTGCGGGAATGCACCCGAGCCGGGCCGAACGAGAGACCGACACGTTCCACAACAAGGAGCGGGAAGCACAGCAGGCTCGGAGACCCACAGAAAGAGAACCGCTGTCAGGAACTCCCACGAGGCATGCCCACTACTGGCCGGGGGTCACCGAGCTCAACATAGACACTGAACCCTTTAACCCAGACTGGGACGCAGCACCCTCGGGCAAGTGCACGCTCACGACAGAGACAGGCGGGCACCACGTGTTCGCGCACGACGAGCGTGGCAAGATGGTAGGCGCCCTCAAAGAAGAGGTACTCGATAGGCTCTACGACAGATATGTGGCCGCGGCGGGCACGGACAACGCAGATCAGACCCATACAAGGGCGGGGGAAGAGCGACGGCGGTCCTTCGAGGAGCGGGAGCCACAGCTGGGCACAGTCCACGGATTCGCCACAGAAGTAGTCCTCCTGCTCAAAAGATATTCCTGCGAGGAGGAGGAGGAAGTCAAGAAAACTGCACTGCAAAATCACTGGACGCTCCCTCCAGAAATTATGCAAGCGCTCCAGGAGGCCTTCGGGATCCAGGCGGAGATATTCGCGTCGCCGCTCAACGTACACAGCCACACGGCGACATACTGCTCCAAGTTCGACAGGGACAAGATTTTCGGATCCAAAGGGTCTGCATGGGACACCCAATGGGGAGAGCTGGGCGCCTTCGAATTCAAT
The DNA here is from genome assembly GCA_001247695.2 of Cymbomonas tetramitiformis. NCBI lineage: Eukaryota > Viridiplantae > Chlorophyta > Pyramimonadophyceae > Pyramimonadales > Pyramimonadaceae > Cymbomonas > Cymbomonas tetramitiformis. The sequence goes on along the minus strand of LGRX02007222.1, from coordinate 1,729 downwards.
CCGGAGTACACGGCGGCAGACCTAGACAAAGCGCTTAAGGAGGCCCTGATGTCCACCATGGCGAAAACCCCGGTACTGGGGGTAGGAATTTACCCGGCCTGGACGAGAACGCCAGCCAAGGCATACTGCAGGAGGTATGGAGATACTAGGATACATGAATTTGGGGTGATCCCAAGAAAAAGCTTTACGTTCCTTCCCCCAGACCACTGGGGAGGCACCACGGTATCAGGCGTCACGAAGAAGGACTACAGCAACTGGGGAGTTAGGATCCTAGTTGTTGCCAACGCAGAGGGATGGCAAAAATTCTGCCCGGACCCAGAAGGGGCAGCGGAACTAGTCGGGAAGGCCCTGCAGCGCAGCACGTACTGCACGGTCCGTAAGTACCACACGATTCGGAACCTCAGGCCGGCCAACCCGAGGGTCCACACCTCGGACGCAGTGTCAGACATGGCGGCGGTCAAAAACGCGATGGAGAGCACTAGTCAACACGACATGATCTTCGACCCTCACCCGATGAGAAAATGGGAAATACCGAGCATGTCGCGCAGACAGGGATGGGGGAACGAAGGGGGTGAGGTCCCCAAGGAAGACCGCACCCCGGAGGCGGCGAGGGCCATGAGACAAACATGGCGCGACAGGGGACTCGCCGAGGTCACGATCACGGAGTACCATGCGGCGAACACGGCATGGCCTTTGGACAAGATCAAAGAGGACTCGAGGGCCAGATGGCTAAAAGCAATGGAGCGCACTCCTATGCTCTTCAGCAGACAAGACAGGGACAGGGGACACACGGAAGTAAGGGAGAGGTTCCCCACGTGTCCCATTAAGCGCAAAACCGGACGTTCCAGAACCTTAGGGGAAATCAACAAAGCCTGGGATGCAACCTCGTTCCTCTATACGGATGGATCGCGACTGGACCCGGAGGAAGAAGGGGGGTTACATAGAGTGGGAGCGGCCTACTGGGACCCCAGAGGGGATGAAAATCCCAGAACTTGGAGGGGCACGTGGTCGACAGGTGGACACCTCACCATCAACAGGGCGGAACTCCTGGCGATCCACGCGGCACTCAGGGCCAGAGAATGCACAACACCGGGCGAGATAGCAATCTGCACGGACAGCCTCTGCAGTATGTACCAAATACTCAACATGTTATCCAGACCCCACACGATGGAGGGCCACAGACACAGGGATTTGCTTGAGGATATACTCTCCCTGGTAGAACAGCATAACAGCCAGGGAACGAAGGTCTCACTCAGGAAGGTCAAAAGCCACACGGGGGTGAAGGGCAACGACAAGGCAGATGAGGCGGCCAAACAGGCAGCAGAGAACCAGAAGGGCACCACCCAAATTGACCCATGGGACAACAGGACCATGTACACGCTCGTGGCCAATGCCCGGGATGGTGAATCGATGAGGCCCCTGCAAGGGGAGGGGGCAGTGGAAAGGTATGTGGCAGAAAGAATTGCACTAAAAGCGACACAGCACAAGTCAGTGAGAAAATGGCTACAGCCCCCGAGCAGCCCGTGGGAAGAATGGGGAACACCCGGCAGGGGAAATCGGGAGGGAGCTATCTCAGCAGAGGGCTCTATGACAAAGAACCCCACGACCGGCGCCCCAGGGCCAGCCCAAGGCCCCGACCGGGGCCGACAGAACGTGGAAATGGGGACACCAGGGGAGAATCTCCAGGAGCCGATGCTCCTGGAGGAACTCCAGCACGCTCCCCGGAGCC